>JAWMRA010000371.1:0-12446 GCA_035584735.1 Pseudotriccus pelzelni | reverse complement strand
AAGAAATCAAACAAACACAATCTCTGAAGGCTTCTCTATACTGCCCTTCCCTCCCCCCGCCCCCAGGGACTATTTCTATAAAACACCATAGTTGGTCGCTTTGAAAAGGACTATGAGGAGAGTGGCTCCTCAACACATACAAGTTTCACTGTTTCACTATTTTATTTTCCTCAGACTACTGAGCTCCAGAAGCCCTTGAAGAAAAACTCAGGCTTTGTGGGGAATGTTCTATAGGAAATACAATCAGCCACTTTCCTTCCTCCTTAAACCATTTCAGAACAGTATGCAACACATCATAAACAAGTGAGCTTTCCTGCCAGGTCCGTATAATTCACTAGAAGTTTACTTCTGAATATATCATTAAGAAATAACATGTACAGGTATATATCTTCCTCATGTATACACTGTGCAGATAAACACACATATCCATTATATGCTGAACTTCTGAGGTAAGGACCATCTAGCAATTTTCAAGATGGCAGGTTTTTCAAAAGCTCCTTAATGAAGCAAAGGAGGGGAGCATGTGGGGTGTGAAGCAACTGCATTATAGTCTTCATGCCTAAAACCTCAACTTCACTTACAAAAACAATTCAGTTTCTCTTTACTGAAGTCAGTTAAGGAAACCGAATTCCTTTCATGTCCTCCAAGTCCCTTCGGGGACTTTCCTCTTGCTACTGGCACCCTGCCAATGAGAACCAATCGAACATTCCTCTCTCCCCTACCTTCCTTTAACATAGAGAGACACAAAAAGTAATTTTGTTTCCCTTATCTTGAAGACAAAAACCTTCATTTTTCCTTCACAAAACAGAGTTACCAAACCTTAATAACTTCCCTAAATAGCTAAAACTTACTTAATTTTTCCTTGTCAAAAGTCCTTTCTCAAGCTTACACATTCCCCCAGACTGCTTTGCAGGACATGAAGTATTTTCTAGTATCAATAAAAAACAGATCAAAATGACTTTTTAAAAAATAAAAGCACCAGATGGTGACTTATGAGCACTGTCATATGGTTGTATGGGTGGTTTAACGGCCAGAAGAAGCTCTGTGGTTCACACACTGAAAAAGCTCTGTGTCTGTTGTGGAACAAGCCTCACCTTTCAGCATCAGCTAGAAAAAGATCCATCTTCTGCAGACAGAATTAGTTAGAATACAGAAGAGTCCTCTCCCTGGCTACCATCCACAGAGACAAGCACGTTGGCCAGTATTGTTTAAAATTCATGGAGGAGAGTTACAGTGTGGAGGCAAGAATATAAGTAACATTTGTGTTGCCAATTACACTGTAAAGCCAACATTCACTTGACATGCATCAGAAATAAATAAATAAATAAATACAGTGGGAAACAACAATCTGAAGTCCAGCACAGCATTTCTGGAAGTATGTTTCCAGCAGAGCCAACTGTTGGAAGATCAAAAGCAGAGATGCAAATCTCCTCCTGCCAGTCTGCTGGAACTGTCCTTACCAGAAGCATTAACAAGTATAATCATAAACTATCTTAAAGGAGAAGAAGCACACAGAGCAGTTGCAAGTTCCTGTTATATGAAAAGTTACTGTGTTTTTCCAGAAGGCCTACCTAAAACCCATTTGCACACAGCCAATAGATCATTACACACAGAATAATCTGAGTTGGAAGGGACCCACAAGGATCAAAATAATAGCAAAGGAGACTGAGTATGAAACTGCTGCAGAAGTGAAGCTGAATATTATTGAGTGGGTAGTGGGTAAGCATAAGCTGATAGCACAGAAGTTGTTCATCAAGTAACCGTGTAATAGGCACGAGCAAGAAAGGATGTTCATCTCTTGCAGAACATTTTCCAGTGTAAAGCCTCTCAGCATAGAATCACAGAATGGTTCCAACTGGAAGGGACCACAGTTGGTCCAACCTCCCTGCTTAAGTAGAGTCATCCCAGAGCACGACACAGGATTCTGCCCAGAAGGTTCTGGAATATGTCCAGTAAGGGAGTCTCCACAGCCTCTCTCAGCAATGTGTTCCAGTGTTCTGCCATCTTCAGAGTAAAGAAGTTCTTCCTTATGTTCAGGTGGAACTTCCTTGTGTGTCATTTTCTGCCTATTGCCTCTTGTCTTATTGCTCAGCACCACCACCAAGAGCCTGGCTCCATCCTCTTGACACCTTCAAGCATTTTACGAGTACTGCCTAACACTGACAAAGAGAAGGTTCTTGCATAAGATTACTCTGACCACCTGCAGCACCAAATGTCTACATAAGACAAGATCCAAGCAAACATCTGTTAAGAAATAGTTTTTACCATAATTGCAGTGGGACACTTAATTCAAGAGCAAAAAGGATGCCCTAGTAACACCAAGGAAGTAGTTAATGGCTATAATACTTCCTCACTGACAGAGGTGCACTTTTTGGCAAAGGGTATTATCCTCCTAGATAGAGAGCCGGAACATGGGTATTTCCTGTGCTTTCTTATTTGCTCATGGTGGGGAGGAATTGAGCAAAGTTTATGATTACTCTTCACCAGTTTCACGGATGATGAAGTTACTAAGTGCCTAACAATGCTGTTTGCAAAAACATCATTGCACGAATTCTTCATGACTTACATAACAAAATAATCCCTTTGAATCCAGAGAGTTGTGCGCAACACTTGTCTAAACATTTTTAGATGTGAAGCAAAAATAGACATGATCTTGCAGAAAGAAATGAAAAATGTTTAGTTAGTTGTTTTCCCTTAGAAAAAAAACCCAAACGCTGTGTGTCGTTTAACACAGAGCAGATGTGCTGGACCTATGGAAGTCACAAAAATATCAGTTTAGTTAACATATGAGATAATGTGTTACATATTTGAGATTTTCCAGGTCTTGAACTAGTTTTGTAAGGCAGCTCCACTAAAAGAAAGGAGACGTACCAAGCTACTTCAGAACACACGCTCGTTATCAGAGAAAGAGTGACAAGAGCGACAACCCTACGGCTGGATCAGGCGCTGGAATAATCCCAAACCGAGACTGGATTTCTGATCTCGTGGTGTTTCCTCAGGTAAATTAATACGTCACCCTCAGGGCGGCTTCCCCGCTGCAGACGGAAACAATCCCTGATTCCCCCAGGTTTGCAGCAGAGGGGTTCACGGCCGAGCAGAGCCGGGAGAGCCGCAGGGAGCAGAGGGGCAGCACTGTGTGCGGCCCGTCAGCCCGGGCACGCACAGCCGGGTGAGTCCGGCAGCGCTGCACCGGGGAACGGGGACACCCGCTCTGCACTTCCCGGAGTCCCGGCCAGCCCCGCGCTGGAGGGGCGGGAGAGAGCAGGGCAGGGCACCATACGGCGCCCAGGCCCTGCCCGGGCCGCGGACACCGCATGGAGAGGGCGAAGGGAGCGACCGCCACTGGCCCGGCCGGGGCTTCCCGAACTGCCGGAGGTCCTGGGAGCCGGTCCCCGCTGTCCTCTTCGCTTTGCCGGTGAGTGGTCGGCGGACGAGCAAAGGGAAGAGACAGCTGGGGTGAAGGGGAGCGGCGGCATCCTCGGCTGGGGAGCGGGAGGGGAGATTGGAGGTTTGGGGAACTCTGGGGGCTCCTCGGTCCCCGCTCGTCCCAGCCGAGACAGGTAAGCGATAGCGCTGAGCACGGGGAGGAGGGCCGGGGGGGAAGGAAGCAAGCAAGAGTAAAACAACTCACGCACACGCTTCGGGTTTTACTCTTCCTAAGCATTAACTGAAAACACTTTGCAGAAGTAGGCTGCTCCTTATCAGGCTCATCCCAGCTAAGCGCTGGCAGCACAGCCCAGAAGAGCAGACTGGTGTGTAGGCTTAGCGCCGAGCAAAGGGTGCCCGGTAGGGACAGACAAAGTTAAGGAAAAAAAGACAAAAGGTGCTTCCATACACTCTTAAGAAGCTCAGCCACCTTTCTTCCCCAGAGGACACTTGTTCAAGCTGCAATCCTGGCAGTACCAAAGGGTGCCCCAGTCTGGCAGCCGACAGCCCCAGCTGCTCCAGGGCTCTCAGGCCTGCCTACTGCCCCAGGAGCAGAGAGCAGCCCCAGGCCAGCAAAGGACAGAGCATGAAGGTGATGTTCAGGTGGAAGGGGAAAGGAAGGGAAGCAAAACAGATGGATTAAGTCCAGATTCTCCATTGTACTTAGTGGCCACACTGACTACTTGAATGAAGATGGTTAGGGTGAATTTCTATCTACCTGCAAAATATATTTATGCTCTTATTTTAAGCATTTTTCTTTTGACAAGTGATAAGTTTCCATTAAAGAGTACATGGCTGAGAAAAAGGCAGGGAGGGGTTGCTTCCATGTTTTAAGGACAAGCAGTGGCTTGGCTGAAGAAAGGTATGCCTGAATATCCTCATCCCTTTCTGAAGGGAATTGTGCTCTTGCAGGTGGGGAAAAAAATCATGCATTAATTTCCATACAGATCTTGTCTATCCAGCACATCTGAGGGGGGATAATGGGAGTGGGGGCTGTAGTAGGGACATAACCTCCTCTAAACGTATACCACAGGCAATTCTTGAAGTAGCCTCCCCAGGCTTTCCTTTACAGACACTGGGTAGGAATGATGGAGAGGAATCGGGCTTCTTGAACAAGCTGCTTTTAAACTGTTTACTTGCAAGGCGCCAAGCTCTCTAGCTGCAAGAGGCCTTGTGCTCCACCAGCGCGTCTCAGCCCTGTTTAATTCAACAAGAAACAGTAAAGCTGCCTGGAGAAAAGCTGGAGGTTATTTAAGTCAGAAATGTATTTTTATCTAGGAAAAATTTGTATATTCAATGACTTATTGCTAAAATATGAAGGAATTCATACTATTGCTTACAGCAAGTTTACCAGAACTTTAAAGAGACTGATAACTCAACATGCATTTCAAATTAGAGACCAGAAAAATTATTTGTACGTTAATATGTCTAAGTGAGCTGAAACCAAACCTTTCAGTAGGAGGGTTTACTGTTATTAACAGTACAAGGCCCACTAGGATTTCTTAATTTGTTCATTTTTGTGATGAAGTCTTTCACATAGCTTCAAAGCACCAAAAGTTTACTTGAGCTGAATTCAAGTTTATTTTGGTAAATCCCCAGAGAAATTTTATAGTGATCAAGCTCAGCATTGAAAGAACTAACAACTCTTGTTTACATACATTATTTTTTACTTTTGTGAGTTAGTGACTTACCAAGTCACATGGAAAGAAACAGATCTTTATATTTGCATGACAGGTGGAGTTACATTTTTAAAGGTTGACTGTATTTTTTATGCAGAAGGATTAAAGCCAGCTAGTTTTACAGTTCATCTAGGGTTGGAGTAAGTAGTGGTAGCAAAAGGTGGAATTGAAAAAATTCTAAAGAATTTTTGCTATCCCTGTGTGAAAGATGTCCTGTTTTAGAGAGCTGGAGTAATGGATTCCAATAACAGAATAGATCCTCAGTGAAATGGCACACAAAGGCTACTCAGCTTTAAAGGAACCATGTTACTGGGAAACTCCTCTCGTTTATAAGAGAATTTACAGCTCATGGTTTTGTTTACTACATCAAAGCACAAAGGACTTTTCATCTTTTATAGCCGTTATTACATAGGTCTAACAACTACAAAAGTCTCTTTTTACATACAAGTAATGGAGTAAAGAAGATAAGACTTTTCCAGCACAGTACCACTTAAAGAAAATAAAATTTAAATACTGTTTTGCTGGTAGATCACATTGATGACAAAGTAGATGATACAGATAATGTTTAGACTAGCAGGGAAAATTAGTACCATATCTGGAGCTTTAGGATTTCAGTCATGATGGGGTTTTTCCCCCTGTCTCTGGGCAAAAACAATCCATATATGGGAGATACTACCACAGGAGTAACCTTTTGTCATGGAAAAACTGACATTTAGTATGACTTAAACTAGAAAGCTGAGCCACTGGAAGAAGATTGTCATAGAAGTCTGTGCTTCTGTGATGGGATGACATATATTAACAATATGATGAAAGACATATATTAACATATATTAACAATAACAATATTATTGTTATTACATTTTGAAGGCCAAAATATTCTTTGGAATGTGTCTGTCTTCTGTTAGTTCTTTTGGTTTTAATGCTCATGAAATGCAGGCCCATTTTTACAGAGAGTTGTTAAAAAATGCCAGCCAGAGTTTAAAAAGTATGTATCTATCTCTTGATAATTTCAGGTTAAGGCACAAACATAAAAAAAAAAAAATAAAAAAAAGGTAAATACACATCATAGTACAACAGTGCCTAGAAACTTGTTTAATTAAATAGTTGGTTATACTGCTAAATACAGGTATATATCACCAACAATGCAAACTTAGGAAGGTTCAGTATTGATATATAAAAAAGAAGCTCAGCCATCAGAAGACAGCAGCATTACAAAGCTGGGGGGTTGGGATCAGACAGGACACCAGGATAAAACAGAAACACCCAGGCATCCAATAAATTTCCAAGTCTCACTTCATATATCCAGCACTTGAAAGATACTGAAGCTACACTTTCAAACTATCCTAGTTTAGAAGATGCTGTTGGAAGTTAAAACATGATATCAAGATCTCTGCCTACTAATATTGATTCTACTACTCTATACTGGATATAAAAACACCCTCTGCTCCAGGTATTCCACATCATGGATTAAAGCTGTCAGTGATAGACATTCATCAACAGAAGTCTTAAATAATTAAATAAACACATCAGCTCTCAAGTGGCTAAAACTAAACAATTTCTCTGAGGATTCTCCAGACAGGTTTCATTTTAAACTCTTATATATAAAGAGAAAAAGCAATAACATATCTGCATACAGCCAGATATTGGCTGCTACCAGGTTAGATGAGATTTTTAGACTGCTGGTTGGATGCTTTTTGGATGTTCATTATTCACTGATTCAAAGGACATGGATGTACTGTGATGCGTGAACAGGAAGAAATTCAAGTTGATTATAATATTTAATGTAACTGCATAGCTTTCTTTTTTATATGCTGCTTCTGGAATTCACTGTTCCATTTGTGGGCTTTCCCACCCTCTCCTTTTCAGTTAAGTATTTTTTCTTTATTTTTTCCATTTCCTAAGTTGTTTTCAGAGGATTCCTAAACAAACAGCATAGAAGTTACTGCATTCACTGGTCCTGCTGAGAAGCTATGTGCCTGCAACTGTATTCCTGTAAATTAGGGATTTCTGGATTATGAACTGCATCCAGACTTTTTTTTTTTTACTTCTCAAATAATATGTTGTGTTTCCCTAACCAAAGTCCTGTCAGTAACTGAATGACAGGGGATGTTTAATAACTTTTCCTGATACTATTTCTGTAGCTCTTATATGAATCATCCAGGCCAGCTTTTAAGTTCTCCTCCAGCTAGAAGAAAGGCCTGAAGGAATATCAAGAAAGATCTGGTAAAGGTCAGGGGACCTGAAGTAGAGGACTGAAAAAGGAGACCATGAGAGCTTTGGCACACAGCAGGATGTATTGAAATGCACAGGAAAATACACTTGCTCATATTCTCTCTTTGCTTTCCATTTAAAAGGTAGTTTTCAACTACTGATTTATGTGTTCAGGAGTTACACAACACAGTTGAATATGCAACAGCATCGGACCAATGAAAATTCAGATAAACAGAACATGATTTGGAGCACAAACCCCAGTGCAGAGATATCAAAGACATACATGCTCTGTTCTTCATTTTGGATTTAAAAATAATGCTTTCAAACAATCAATTCTCAGCCTAAAAAAAAAAATTAAGAACCCAGAACAGTGTCATGGATTAGTAGCTCCGGTGTGAGCCTGCATAATAACTCTGTAGTTCACTTAGGCTAAAGAAAAGAAAGATAAGAAAGAGATGACATGCAAAGAAATTAGTACCATAAATACACCAAGGATAAACAGTTCTGAAGGGACTTAAACAGGATGTGAATTCTGGGAGTAGTAATGATAAACTGTTTATGGATAAGAGCATACCCATAGTAACAGTGAATGTCTCAAATGGTAACCAGTCTTTAAAGAAGAAAATATTATTAGAAATACCTTTCCCCTCACTACTAGCCTTTGACTAGTTAGATAGGTTTTAGGAGAGTGTTTCAGCTCCAGACCACTCAATACCAAGTTGAACTTTGCAGGACTGAATTTGATTTGGGTGTTTAGTTTCCTGTCTTGGCATGGCCTCTTCATATTTAGAGGGAAGTATTGCTTAGCACTAAACTGTATGTTCACCTATGCAAATTAATTAGGACATGCACACTCATTTAATCAAATGATACTATTGCCAGTATTTTCTGCTCGCACAAGGATTTCTCTACACAGGAAAGCATTTTAGATGCACATTAAGCTTTACTTCTTGGGTACCTCTACATGGTAAAGGTACCTCTCCTTTTTGAGCAAATATTTGATATTTTTCTGTGTATTGCATATTGTTAGTTATGTGGACACTCCCTAAGACTAACATGTCTGTACTTTGGATTCAATTTCCACTTCTGACACGTTACTGCTGCTCCCAGAATGTGCCTTCTGAGCATCACTTTCTTGGGTTTAGTGGTGGGTTTTTGAATGCAGTAAAGAATACCTAGAATATACTTCCAGGTTCACATATGCTCAGCATCATATAGGAACCATAACGCAAAAGTTGTATTTCTTGTCATCCTGGGAGATTAAATAATTGATTTAAAAAAAAAAATCAGAACACAGAGACACAGGAACATATAGCAGATATCAAAACCAGAATGAAGTTTTCGCTTATCTCAGTGTAAAGAACTTTGGTGGTGTTCTGATTACTACTAATGAGAGCAAGAACTTCCAGAGGAGTATTTCTTTGATCACTCTTTGGCAAGAACTGGCCCTTACAATGAGTCTAAGTTTGGAAACTGAATTCTTGTGTTTGGCAGTGCCCAAGAACAGAAACAGAAGACTGGATGGAAGGATGCAAAGTTATAATGAGCTGAAGTTAAACATCTGGGTTGGATTAGATTTGTTTCAGAATGTTTCTTTTACAAGATGTTTGTCCATATAGACAAGTCATAAGCAGGTAGAAAATCAGGCTCTTCATGTCAAACGATTTCAAATCAGCATCCCTGTGTAGGCACAACTGAAATAATAAACTCCTCAAACTTTGCGTTGCTTGAGTGTGAAGCTGCATTTGTACCAAAGCTCCATTTGTACCATAAGCTTCCATATTTTACAGAAATAATTTGCTTTTGACAGGTTGTTATAGTTTGTCTAGTTCCCTTGCTGTGATGTGCATTCATAACTGTGTATAACGTGATATCTCAATTAATCTGCGAAGTGACTGAACACCGAGCCATGCCATGGAAGTACCTGTCAAACTCTGGGGCTGAATCCCCTCCATGAACAGCACAACATGCTATTTTAAAGTGGAAAGAGTATAAGATTAGCAAAAGCACACTGCTAGAGTATCACAAACAGAACAGCCTACACAGTTGTTTTGGGGTTTCGTTTTTTATTTATTTTTTTGTTTTAATAGCAATGTTTATTGTTATTACCATATTTTTAAATGACTCCTGAGAAATGTTCTCAAGGCTGCATTCCTGCTCTAGCCTAAGCTGTTTCATCTGGGGATTTAAGGATAATGGCACCCCATCCTTGTGGAGAAACACAGGGAGGTATGTTTTCCTAGCCCTTCATCCACTTCCCCTTTGGGTCCACTACAGTTGCTTCTGGGAAGTTTAAATTCTCTTTAGATGTCAGAGGTGTCTTATTCCTTGGGCTTTGTGTGCAAGTTTGTGCCATTATGGCATACTTAATACATGAAGCCAGGGCCAGGAGATGCCGAGAATGCATCCAGAAGCCCACCCCAGGGGTAGGAAACCACAAGTGTCGTGGATTATGAGAGGATATGGGTAAATGTTTAGAAAATTGTTCTGCTCCAACAGCATGGAAGTTCATCCTTGAACAACTCCTAAACCCCATGAAAATAATGAAATCCATGAGGGAGAGAGGTCAAGGTAGACCCATGGAGAGTTGCATGTGGAGTTTTGGCCACTGCCTACTGGGAGCTGCTTGGTGTGGTGCAGCAGTTCTGTGCAGCATGGGAAAAAGAAAAAGACGGGTAAAATGCCTGATATCATGGTGACTCAGGGTATGGCCAAACCAAAAGATCAGACCAAGCCAATGGAGGTTGCCCCTATCCAAAAAGGGAAATATAAGACCAAATCGGTTTGCCCAGTTGATATGGCAGGGAGGGAGCACCCTCACAGGTGGCAGGCCCAGAGCCAGAGATCATCAGGGAGTCCTTGTCGTATAACAACCTCCGTAGTTTATGGGCAGACGCTATTTGTCACTTGAACGAGCCCATTCTGACCTGGATGATCCAACTTTGGGACTCTACGGATGATGCCATAAACCTTGATGGCAATGAAACAAGGTTCTTGAAATCTGTTGCCCATGATGGGGGTGTTGAGGAGGTGTTTGTGAGAGAATCAAAGTCCCTTTCTCTCTGGACATGACTTCTGACCAGTGTGGGGGAGAGGTGCCACAGTTATGGGCAAGGGGTCAATCCAGACCAGTGGGTCTTGTCTCCGAGCTGCAGCCCCCCGCACTGCGCCCCGCAGGAACGAGACACAGATGCAGGGTACAGTTCGAAGGTCAAAGCTGATCTAATTTTATTGAACAAAATGGTGGGGTTTATATAGGGCAGTAAGGGAAAGGTTCTTGGGGTGAGGGGTACTTGGACCTGGGATTGGTAGGGTTACAGGATTGGCAGGGAAAGAGGAGGAAGGTCCAGAGCCAGGACATGGGGGATTGGCAGGCGCAGCTATCTCCCAGGTAGCCTGCTCTGCAGGGGGCTGTCTCTCTCTCTCCGGGGAGAGATTTCCCTGCTGGCAGCCTCCTGTTACAATAAGGTACAAAGTCCTTCAGGTAGATGACTTGTGCAGGGTGTCTGTTGCTTCTTTCCACTCTCTGAAGTCTGCTTCAGTCCTCAGCCTATCCCCAACAGAGAGGTTCCTTTCCAGAGAACCCTTGCAGGAGCACCATTAGTCAAAGGGCTGGAAGACCATAGAGGAGGGGATCCTACACCTGAGGGAACTGGCACTGTTAGAGGCACTTTTTGGAAGGGATGGGCAACCCATCAATGACCCTGACAGAGTTAGCTGCACACCACAGATGTGGTGGAGCCTCATGTGCATGGGGGCACCCGTATATGGCAGTTACCTGACATCTTTGCAGGCTGGGGAAAACAGAGAGCCAGTGAGCTCTACAATAAATAAACTTGGGATGTACGACAGCATGACTGGCCTGCTACAGGCCCGTATCTGCAGTGCAGGGACACTGATTGAGGGTGTCAAGACACTAACTACACAGGTGAAGGATGAACAGAAAAAACTGAGAGAGAAGATTGAGGAAGACAGTTTCCATGTGACACCAGTGCAAACCAGACGCCTCCCAGCTGGAGAGAGCGGACAGACCTCACAAACCAAGTTCTGGTACTTCCTAGATGACCTCGGAGAAGACATGAGATGGTGGGACAGGAAGCCCACCTGTCCTCTAGCAGCCCGAGTACAAGAGCTGAAGGAGAGAGAAAAAGGGAGTCAATGGGAGTGAGTGCAGTACCGGTATCCTATGGGCAGGGATCTGACCTGCTAGAAAGTACCTCCCATATGTATTCACAGGGAAAAAACTGTGATTGGCAGAACCAAGACCAGGTTTAGGGGTTTTTGTTCTGTTACCTATATTTTTTAGTAAAGAGCTGTTATTTTCTTTTCCACACCTTTTTGACTGGAGCCTCTTAATTTCAAAGTTATGATTACTCAGAGGGAGAAGGTTGGTTTTTTCTCATATCCCGCCCTCCTTAGCAGACATTTCTGTCTCATTCAACTGAGACAGTGGTAAAATGAGCACGTTTGTTCTCACTGCACAAAATTAAAAGCTGTTTTTCCTTCCCTGCTCCCCATTCCCTGAACTCCAACAGCATCACATACACTTAGTAGTCACCCAAGGATATCAGACTGCAAAGCAGAGAGATGATTAAAGATGCGATACAGTACAAAATGCAGTGAACAGTACACCAGTAAGAGGGAGGTAGGGGCAAGGTCAGCACACTAGAGGAGATGGTTATTTCTGAAAGAGACCAGTATTTTCACAAGCAGACAGAGTACAGCATCTTGACCAAGATTTGAGCTCAGTGGTGCCTCAGATTCAAGTACTCAGTTTCCTCACAAAGTTCACAGGTCTTGGGATCCTGTAGTGGGTTTGTCTAGGGACAGGTTTTTTTACCACACCCCCTACAGATTGCTCCAAGGTGAGAGAAGGTTTATGCAAAGCGATCTGATTGGGGAGAAAATAATATTAGGATTTATTATTAGAAAAATAAAAACTAAACAACTACATCTATAATAATTCTAATTAAGTAAAAGCACTATATATTTACAGAAACATCCCTCCCCCCTTTGTATCAGTCCAGGAGGAGAAGAAGGGTTTTTTTCACTTAAGCTTCAGGTCTTCTAAGCAGCTCTGCAGCACCTTGCAAGGTCCTCTCTGTTATCTCTGGGACGACAACTCCGACT
>JAWMRA010000370.1:0-12468 GCA_035584735.1 Pseudotriccus pelzelni | reverse complement strand
AAGCGCCCCCCCGCCCCTTCCCCCTTTTCACATGGCCCGATGGGCTCAATCCCTGGAGCAACCTTGGGGACGCAGGAGCTGTGGCCAAATTCGGGTCCTTACGACCCCCGGTTTGGGGGTGTCCCCAGGGTGTGGGTCCCCCTTGCCCCCCCCCTTCCCAGCAGCTGTCCCGGGTTGTCCCCTCGCTCCCCGTTCCAGCCCCGGGAGTGATTAATGGGCGCTGGGAGCTCCTTCCCGGCCAACTGGGGTTGCTGGAGCCTCCCGGCCATCTGGAAGGGCCGCTTTGTTCCGCTTCGTGATTTACGGGGACCGGTCCCCTCCCTCCTCACCCCGCTCTGGGGACAGGGGTCCCTTCCCCCCGCCCAGGGCCCGGCTGGCGGGGATGGGGGTCCCCAAACCGGGGCGGGGGGAGGGTGACGGGGGTCTGGGCTGAGCGTGTGGGGACCCAGCAGATGGCACTGCTGCCACACGGGCGGGCCGCGGACAGGGATGTGACACACCCGTGACATCCAGGGGGGAGGGCGACACGCGCGAGGACCCCCCGGCCCAGCCTCGGGCAGTGCTGAAACAAGGGGTGTCCTTCCCCCTTCCCAACCCGGGGGGTCCTATCCAGCCTCGGCTGCTCCTTTTAGGGGGAGGAAAGGACGGGGAAAAGGGGCCAAGAACCTTCCCCTCCGTGTCACCCCCGGGGCAGGGCCAGAGAAACGCCGCCGGGCAGAGGCAGCTGAGCAGTTTGCTGCTGTCTCTCTCACCTCCAGGAGCCGTTTTCCAAGGGGATTTCATCCCCCCCCCCTTCCCCCAGGAAGCACCACATTCCTGGTGCACCAGGACCGGAGTCCCACGGAGCCCGGGACGGAGAGATGAGGAGAAGGGAAGTTGGGAAGTGCGTAGGAAAACACTGTGGGAGGCAGAGGAGAAGCTGAGCTGCCTTTTTTTTAGGGGGGGGGGCACAAAGCACGTGGAGAGACCCCCCCCAATCCGTCGGAGCCGGGATGCGAGGTCGGAGCCGGAATCCAAAGGAGCGCCGAGTGTTTCCATCGTGAGGGGCACAACGAGGACCATATGTCAGGGCCCGGGGCTGGCAGAGGGGACAACGGGCCCCAAAGAGGTTCGGGAGTCGCTGCCACGGAGCCGGTGCTGCCCCGACCCGAATATTCCCCCCCCTGGAGCTGCAGGGGTTGGGATGGGGATGATCCGCGTGGGGAGGTTGGAGCTGGAGGGGTTGGGAGAAGAGCTGGCTCCGGGGTGGGGGGTGTGGGGAACACGGAGCGTCCCAAGCACCCCAAAGGGACATTTCGTCGGTGCCATCGGCAGGAACTGGGGTGATGGACGAGGGGGGAATGAAAGAGGGGAGATATCGGTTGGATATTGGGAAGAAATGGCTCCCTGGGAGGGTGGGGAGGGCCTGGCACAGGTTGCCCAGAGAAGCTGTGGCTGCTCCATCCCTGGAAGTGTCCAAGGCCAGGTCGGAGCCACCTGGGCTAGTGAGAGGTGTCCCTTCCATCGACTGGAACAAGATCTTTTAAGGCCCCTTCTCACCCAAACCATTCCATGCTCCTAAATCCATGAGCTGGGACAGAAAGGAGGGCCGAGCTCCCCTCCCGTGCCCTTCTTTGCCCCTTCAGCCCCGTCTGGCCCTCCCTCCCCCCTTCTCCCCGCCGCCTGCTCGTTGTTTCCCCTCTGGCGCATCCCCGCGGCGGAGCCGCAGCCGAGGCCAATTGATTAGAGGAAGAAATTTGGAGCAGGTCGGGAAGCAGCTGCAGCCGCGCCCCGGGGGACGGGCGGGACCGGCGCGGACAAAGAGGCTGGAACGGCTCGGGGGGAGCTCCGGGAGGGAGGGGAGACACCAGGAGAGGTGCGGGATGGACCCGAGGGGTGGCGGGGACTCTGCGGTGGGGGCCGCACCGATATTCCAGAGGTTTGCAGGAGGAACGGGGGGGGTTCGTCGGGGTTTGGTGATGCTGAGGGTGGACCGGGCGTCCTCATCCCCTCTGCTGTTCCCGCAGCCGGGCCCAGCCAAGCCGAACTGGGCTCCAACGGGGCTGGAAGACCCAGGGAAAAGCAAAAGTGCAGGACTTGGAGTGCCAGGAGGGCACATCCTGATCCCTCCCACCGCCTCCCACCGCGCCGACCCCGGCAGCGAACAGAGATGGCGAAACACGGGCTGGAAATTAAACCAAACCAAACCAACCAAGCAAACCGAAAAAGGCCAGAAAACGTGAAGCTGAGCACTGCAAGTTCAAGATCTCTCTTGTGCTGGCAAATTTAATTCGTTTTCCCCCTCCCCACCTTCCTCGTGAACTCATAAATAATAAATCCTCGCACAGTCTGAGCAGCCGAACACGGGGAATGATCCAAGGGTGGCCTGGAGGGTTTCCCGACGTGATCTTGGTATTTTGACACTTGTTTTCTCCTTTTCCTTTCCCCCAAAGTGCACAACGACACAGCAAATAAATAATAATAACAATAATAATAATAAATTAATAATAACATTTCTCAATAAATTAATTCAATAAATATCCTCGTGGCACAGAGACTGGTGAGTGAGTGGAGGGGAAGGGTGGGCTCGTCTGCTCTGCTCTGGGGTCATGGGCGAGCCAGATCCGGGATCTGCTGCTCCAGCCCTCTGGGATCTGCTGTTCCAGCCCTCTGGAATCAGCTGCTCCAGCCCTCCGGGATCCAACATTCACTGGCAAGCGAGACAGAGGTAGAGATCCTTCTCCCTGCTTCCATGGGGAGGGGGTGGGAAAATGAGGTATGGAGCGAGGTGGTGCTGGGAACTGGAGGCAGAGAGGGGTAGGATGGAGCCAGGAAAGGTGTGAAATCCTGGGAATCCCAGTAGGGGCCAAAACCCCAGGAAGGGGGTCCCAGGTGGCCCCAGGACCTTTTATTCCAGCTCTGGGGGGCTGGTGGGGTTCACTGACCCTCACGTTGCAGCGGCGTCACCTCTGGCCTCCCAAAATCCGGATCCCTGCCTGGCTGGGGACGAGGCTCGAGGAGGAGCAGCCCCATCCTATTCCCTTGGGAACCTGCCCCCCATTCCCTGACTTGGCTCCTGACCTGGAAATGTCATCTCCAAGCACAGCCAGCGGTGCTGGTTCCCCCTCCCGGGGCTCTGCTTTGTGCTCTCCCCTCCGGCAGTGCAAAAATCGAGCTCTCAAACCCCACCAAGCACCCCCGAAACGAGACAAAACATTCACTCCTGCAACGAGCTCTCCTCGACCTCGGCGTGGCTCTGCTTTCCCTTCCCTCTGCCCTTCCTTTTCCCCAAGTGCTGCTCCGTGTTTTGGGGAGGGGGTGGGGGATCAGGGGAGATTCCTGGCTGCTGGAAGCTGCTGGAAACTGGGAGAAGGGGCCGTTCCTGCTTCCTTCCCGTTCCGGTAAAGTGCAGTTCACCCCCGCTGGGAGGGGGGCCACACCAGTGCCCTACTGGGAGGGACTGGGGGGGGGGCTCTGGCAGCACTGGGGAAGGGAGCTCTGGGTGCGCGGGGGGTGGGATGGGGTGTCACATCTGTCAGGCTGGGGGGGAATTCACACTCGCTGGGTGGGGGCGTTGGGAGTGGAATGATGAATTTTTGGGGATGTGCCACTGAGGGGCTTGGAATGACCCCCGGGATGTCCCCTCCAGCCTGGCACGGGAATGGGATACCTTGGAGACCCCCCCAGTGCTGCTCCAGCCTCTCTGCTCCATCTCCCGGCCGCGGGAATCCATGGAAAGCGCTGCCAGGTCCAGCCCTTCAGTTTGGGGATCTCTTTTTGGGGCGGGAAGAGCCGGGACAGGCACGGAAGATGCTGCTCCGGATGCTCCCCCCCTGCAGAGCGGACGGGCCTGGGAGGGGCTCTCGGTGCCCAAACTTCCAGCTGGGCTCGGGCAGGACGGGGGAGACAGACGGACACGGGGAGGCGGCGGCAGGGAAATGCAGACCGCGGGGGAGAGCAGACGGCCAGGAACTCGTTTGGACAGACAGATGGACACAGCGCAGCCTCCTGGGTGCCCGACACGGGGTTCAGGTCGCGGGAGGGGACGGACGGACTCGAGCTCTCGGCTCAGAAGCCCCGGCACAAGTTCGGGCGGGAGGTGTGAGGGGACGGACAGACCGACGCGAGCCGGGTGGCTCAGACACCCAGCGCGCGGTTCGGGCGATGGGACAGACAGACGGACACGGGCCGGGACGAGCTCAGACGTCCAGCACGTGGTTCAGGTAGGAGATGTAGCAGATGGCCAAGCGCAGGATCTCGATCTTGGAGAGCTTCTTGTCGGGGGGCAGGGTGGGCAGCAGCTTCCTCAGCTCGGCGAAGGCCATGTTAAAGGCCTCCACGCGGATCCTCTCGCGCGTGGCGTGGGCTGTCCGGTACTTGGCCGTGGCGCGGCGCCGGCGCCGCCGCTCCTCCCGGCTCAGGTGCTGCAGCTCCTTCTTCACGGGCTCTCCCGGCTCCGCCGCCCGGGCCGGGGGGCACAGCCCGACCCCTCCGCCCTCCCCGGCGCTGCCCCCGCAGCCGCTGAAGGCGGATTCGGGCTCGGAGCGCGGCGGGGGAAGGTCGAGCTCCGTCTGGTCCGAGTTGAGCATCATCTCCGGGGGCGGACGGACGGACGTGGCGGAGACTTGGGGGCACCTCAGGGCGGGCGAATCTCGGCTCCAACGAGGGCTGCGGCTCACAGCGACCCCCCGGGGACTCTCCTCCTCCTCCTCCTCATCACACACCGCGTCCCCAGGGGAATCGGGACGTTTTCCCCGGAGAGCTCGTTGGCCGGGCGACGACTTTGGCGACAAGCGACGCGGGGAGGACGGGGGGGATGCATAAAAAAAGCCACTAAATCGCTGCGCGTCCTCCTCGCCGTGGGCTGCGAGCCTTCAGGTGTCAGAGCCGAACTCCTCCCGGGCGCTCTGGAAAACACAAGCCCGGGGTGGGGGGGTGTGTGTGGAGGGAGGTCGGGTCTCATTCCACGGCTCCCTGGGCACGGGAGCTGCGGAAGGAGCGGGCGGGGAGGCTCCGGGAGAAGGTGGGAGCCGTTTCTCCCGGCTCTCCCGGAGGGATGACAGGTGGTGGATGAGGGAAGGGGAAAACCAGCCCGCAGGGGCGAGGGGAAGGGGCGGAGGGGGGGTGGGGTGGGGTGTCATTGTGCACTAAATGAGCCCGTATGTCACGGATTCTGCCACCTCCGACATATGGAACCCTCCGCAGCTGCTCGGCTTCGTGTGGCCGCAGAGACGCCGGTCCCGCGTTCCCTCCGGGACTCTGCGGCGCTGGCCGGGAATTCTGCCTGTTTCCTCTCCTCCTCCTCCTCCCCGCGGCCTTCCCTGTGCTTCCACAGACTCCTCCAGCACCTCGGAAAGCTGGGCTGGGAAAGGCAGGTCCTGCTGCGGGAGCATCTCCCTGCGCTGGGCAGGGAAAGGAGGGGACAAACTCGGGATGGGGAAACGCTGCCGGGTCGGGAAGGGATGGATGGACAAGCCGTGACCTCTCTCAGGGAAACCGGTGCTGACCCACAGACGAGAAATGGAACAAACCCAACAGGGACAGGGGAGAAACAGTCCCTTATCCTGCTTTAAAAGACTCGCAGGACGTGAGTTTGGCGGCAGCAGCAATGCCCCGAAAAGCCTGAGGAGCCCCGTCAGCGCGTGCAGAACTGTCTGCACGGCCCCCCCGAGCTCCCCAAAATACGTCTGGTGGGGTCTTTGCTCACTGACACAAACACACGGGTTCTCGCACACGCACAGACAACGTTTCCCCCCTCCTGGGCCGTGGATGTCCGGGAGAACATCCACCCGTGTTCTCCTCAAACGCTCTCCCCGCTGCTCCAAGGCGCCGGGAATTTGGTCTCCTGCGCTGCCCCACGGGCTCCTCTGCCTCCCTCCCACCCCACTCCCACCCCAGCCCCGTCCTCCTCTTGCTCTGCTGCCTCAGCCAGAGGTTCAGTCGGGTTGCTGGAGGTCCAGTCCTGGTGCGGATGAGACGCCCCAGCGGGAAAACCCCGGAGCGGCTCCGTCCCTTCAGCGCAGGGGAAGGAGACAAACCACGGCCTCCCAGGGCACCCAGTGCATCCCTCGGACACCGGCACCGAGGAAGGAGCAGGACACTCCGTCCTGGAAGCTCCGTGGGCAGGCAGGGATGGTGACCTGGAGCGGGGGCACCACCAGCCTGGGATGTGTCGCTGTGCCCGGCTCTGCATCCTCGGGAGGGAATTGAAGGTGCATCAAGCACCCCAAAGGAGGCCCAGGGGGGGCCTGGGGGGCTCAGGATGTTGGCAGGAGACACCAGACCCATGTTGGACTCAAATAAACCCCTTCTCCCGCTCCTCCTTCGCTGGGTTAGTCCAGTCCTTCCAAAGCTTTTCCTTTGCGTGGGAGACTCGTGCTCCAAGTGGCTCTTTCGCCCTCTTTCCTTTGGATCAGCTGCAAATTGCCACCTTCCTAAATCCATCTGCTGTAAGAACTTCTCTTTAACCTACACTTGCTGCAGTCCTGCTCTCAGCAAAGCCCCCCCTCAGTGCTCAGACCCCTGAGGGACAGTAACGCTTCTAACCTCCCCTCTTACCCCTTTCCCGACAATTTTCCCGACAATTTTCTTTGGGAACTCCCTGGCCACCCAAAGTGTGTTCTGGGACCCACTTTCAGGCCAGCTGGATGGAGGTTCCTTTCCTTTTTCCCCGCTCGGAATCCTCCCGTGCCCGTGCCAAGCAGGTTTGGGTGCTAAACCTGGCGCCCAGGTCAAGCCCTTTCCCAGGAGTCCGGGGCCACCTTCCCGCATGGATTAACTCTCCATCCCCTTCCCATTCCCCAGGACAACCCCCTTACCCCCAATCCGATGACCATTCCCGAGCTCCAGCTTTCCTCTTCCCGCGGGATGAAGCTCAAGTAATCCAAGGAGGAAGGAACCCCTTGGCTCATCCATCCACGGAGGAGGCAGAAAGTTTCCCTGCGTTGCTCTCCTGCTCCGTGGGATGGATTTTGGGGAGGGGAAATCAGGGAGAATCCCGGCAGCCTCGGGGCCCAGGCATGGTCCTGCTTGGGCAGGAGCGTGGCTTTGGAGCCTCCGAGGGGGGCATGTTCCCCAAACCCTATTTATCCAGCCCGGCCTCGCCCGCCGGGCCCGACCCCGAGTGTCTCATTGGCCGCTCGGCCGTTCCCCCCCCCTCCTCATCAATATTAAAGGTGGGAGGAGGGGCTGCCATTGGCTGCGCGGGACGCGGGAGCCCCCCGGGAGGGGAGGGAGGTGGAGGTTGGATGCGGTCCGGGAGGGTGGATGGGGTGGTGGGCTGGGAGGGAGGAGGGTGCGGGTGCTCGGGGAGAAGGCGACATCTGTTCCCCCTGCATATTTCATAAAGGGGGGGGGGCGCCGGGACGTGGGCAGGGGGAGGCAGGAGCGGCGCCGGGAGAAAGGGGATCGTTCCCGCTGGATCCCACCCGTGGGCAGCCCCCGGGGCTGCGTGTCCGTGTCTGCGTGTCCCGTGTGGGGCTCCCCGAGGATGCTGGGGGTGCCCCTGGGGGTGGCCGAGCCCGGGTGGGTGCCCAGATCGTGAACGGTCCCCCCCATCCCGCAGGTGCCGCCTTGCGAGCCGCTGGAAAATCCACCTGAGTGAAGTTTGGTGAGGAAAACCGAGGGAAAGGGAAGGGAAGGGCAGCCCCGAGGACGCAGGAACTTGCTTCGAAACACTTGGAGCGGGAGACAACGACCTCCTGGGGTCGGCCCCGGCCTCTGCCTCTCACCCCGCTTCGAGAAAACCCGCTCCGGTTCATCCTCACCCCCTGCCCTGCCACCCCCGCGTCCCCCAGCGCGTCCGGGAATCCTCCCCCACCCTCCCAGCGCCTTCTCTGGGCTCTCCCACCTTTTGTCTCCTCACCGCGCCCCCCCCTCCCCGCCAGCGCCGGGGGCCGGAGCCCGCCCCGCACAGCAGGCGAAGCCCAGGTGATGGGCACGGGCACCTGGGCGGGCTCCAGCGCCTGGCACGGGCTCGGCAGATGGTCCCGGAGTTTGCCGAGGCGGAGGGATCAGGTGGCGGCTCCGGCGCCCTCCCTCGCCCATTGCTATGGCACCGATTAGGAAACAATATTCCCTTAATGAGCTCGTGGCGACGGGGAGAGCCCGCCCCGAGCCGCGCCTGGAGCCCGCCGGGATCCCGCGCGGGATGCGCCGCATCCCGTCCCCCCCGCGTCCAACCGCGTCCGTCCCCCGCGCACAAATCGCCGCTCGCCGCCCGGGAACACGCACGCACAGCCCCTTCTCCCAGCGCATCCCAAATCCTCCCCTTCCCCAAAAACTCCCGCCGCGCATCCCGCCCCAAATACCCCCCTCCCGGGCACGCACATCCTCCCCCCTCCCTCCTCCTCCTCTTCCCTCCTTCCCGCGCCTCCCCGGAGGACGCTGATGGGTTGTTGGTGTTTATTCCCTGCCCACCCCCGGGCCCCGGCTCTGCTCCCCCTGCCCGGCCGCCAGCAGGGCCCTCCCCCCCCCCCCCCGCCTCTCTCCACAGCTGATCCCGGGCTGCTCCGGGCATCCTGCCGGGAAGAGACGGGGAAGGATTTTGGAGCTGCTTCCAGAGCCTTCCCGTTGGGATACCGGGCTCGGGCTCGGCCAAATGAACGGGAAGGTTGCAGCTCCCTCCGACTTGTCTCCAGTCAAGTGAGTTTTGTTTTTTTTTCCCAGGGATGGGGAGTCCACAAGGAGAAATCCTTTGAAAATATTCCTCTATTTTACCCTCTGGCTTTGCCCTTCACTCCTGAATATTCCTGGGTGGAAGAAACCGATTTTCCACGTCAAAAGCAACCTGGCTTCTCAGCTGGCAGGAGCTCATAAACTGGAACCTGCAGAAATCCCTCATTCCTTGGGATTCCAGGGCCTCCCTTTCAGCACAAGGGGCAAGAAGGAAGAGGTCGCTGTGGGAGCACAGCCAAGGATTTAAAAGCTGCCTCTGGTTTGAGCTTTACCTGCGAGGTTGAGGGACTCAGGTGGGTCCTTTGTGGTGTCCCTCCCTCACGGGGATGAAGCCCCCTCAGGGTTCATCCACCTCGACCCGGACATGGAGCTCCAAGACCAGGGGGAATGGCTTCAAACTGCCCGAGCAGAGGCTTAAACTGAACGTTAGAGAGAAATCCTGATTTCCACCACCTAATAATAACAAGTTGCCCAGGGAAAGTTGTGGATGTTCCACCCCTGGAAGTGTCCAGGTTGGAGCAACCTGGTCTGGGGGAAGGCGTCCCCTGCCCACGGATCGGAACAAAATGCTCTTTAAGGTCCATTCCAACCCAACCCCGTTCCACGATCCCGTGGTTTTGGGACCCCCACAAGGCTCAGGGATCAGCTGCAAGGGGCTGGGAGGGGGGGGGACGGGACCCTGAGCTGCTCCTGTTGTGCGCAGGGAGAGGGTTTGGAAAGAGGCTGGAAGAGGCGGCATTTGGCAGGAGATGAGGTGACATATTGTACAGAGCCACTGGGGACCACCGGGCCTGTCTGGGAAGACAGGCAGCTTTAACCCTCGAGCTGCTGGAGCAGAGCCTGGGGTCGGGATTGGACGTGGAGAAGGGCTGCAATTCCAGCCTACAGGTGGAGGGAGACCTGGATGGAGATCCCGGCCACAGCCCAGGGAGCCAGGAAAAATCAGCTCCCTGGGGGCCCTGCAGCTCCTGGCCCTGCTCTGGTGCCTTCCCACGCTGGGGGCCACATTCCCAGCTTTCTCCATCTCAGTGGGAAGTCTGGAACATCCCGCCTGGAGGTGTCCAGGGAAGGCCTGACCGTGGCACTGGGTGACAAGGTGGGGATGGGACACAGGGTGGGCTCCAGGGGCTGGGAGGGCTTTTCCGACCTCAGGGACTCTGGAATTCTGTGCAGAAGCACCGGCACAGCCTGGGAACCTTCCCTTGGGGTGATGATCCCCCCCGTCAACCACAGAATCTCAGGCCGGTTTGGGTGGGAAGGGGCCTTAAATCTCACCTTGTTTCACCCCCTGCCCTGGGCAGGGACACCTTCCATAGACCAGGTTGCTCCAACCTGGCCTTGGACACTTCCAGGGATCCAGGGGCAGCCACAGCTTCTCCAGGCAACCTGTGCCAGGGCCTCCCCACCCTCCCAGGCAGCGATTTTCTCCCCAGCATCCGATTTCAGGATTTCAGCATCCGATTCCCCCTCCATCAGTGTGAACCCACCCCCCCGTGTCCTGTCACTCCAGACCCTTGTCCCAAGCCTCTCCCGTGTCTCTTGGAGCCCCTTCAGGTCCTGAAACCCCCAATTAGGCCACCCCAGAGCGGGAAAGCCGGGCCTGGAGGCTGCTGGCGGCAGGTATTTGGAGGCGGCACACGCGTGTGCAGGGCCACGCTCACGTGTTCCCACGCGTGTTCCCCGCCCTCAGACGGGCCGGGGCTGGGCCGGTGGGTGCCCGAGGAAGGTGTGTGTGCACGCCCAGGTGTGGTTACTCCTCCCAGGGAGCTCCTGGAGTGCTCAGCCCCGGAGCCCTGAGCTCTGGGAGCCCCTTTTGTCTTTTTTATTTTTGTTCCTGGCTCTGGGCGAGGGCAGGTTTTTGTCGGTGACAGACGGCCCCCGGTGCTCCATAACCACACAATCTGTCACCACCACCCCTGACAGCTTTCACGGGGAGCCCCTTCCCTTTTTTTTCCCCTTTCATCCTGCCCTGCTCCCTGTGCCTCTGCTCGTCCCCCCTTTCCCTGGCTTTGTTCCCCCCTAAAAGCCAAATAGCGACAGAAGCTCCTGATCATAATATTGCTCTAATCGAGTCTGTCATAATCAGATCCAATCTAATTATGTCCAGATCCCTCTCTCTCCTCCCGACTCTCTCTATTGCTTGTCCATCTGTCCCTCTCTTCCCTTCCAGTCTTTGTGTCCATCCATCTGTTATCTGCGGGCCTTTCTCCCTTCCCATCCTGTCCCTGGGCCCCTGCCCCATTCACAGCGTGGCCACCCCGGCCCTTTCCCTCCAGCGGCTCCGTCTCCAATCCATCTCCCTTCAAGGCCTCTCCATCAATCCATTTAGAGCAGCTCCTGCCTCCTCCGGCCCATCTGCCTCTCCCTTTCTGCTGGCTCCGAGCTGTGGAGATGCTGTTTTGTTCCGATGTCGATCTTGATTAGCCCCTTCCAGAACCTCTGCCGGGGCTGTGCTGGCGCTGGGGAAGCATCACCTGGGCACCAGGGAGGTCCTGAGCGCCGTCCTCCAGTCCTCCAGCCCTTCCTCCTCCTCCTCGGCTGAGGCGGGTGGGGAACAGAGGCTGGGAGGGCACAGGGGTGAGGCCCCGAGGGCTGCACAGCTCGGTTTGTCCCCCAAAATCCCCTCCCTGTGTCCCCCAGACGGGATGTTTCTCTCCAGGAACCCACCCAGCTGGACGGACAGGCAGGTTGAGATGCCACGGGCTGTTCCTGCAGGGGAGGGAGGGTTTGCAGCGGGAATGAGGAGCCCCGTGGTGTCCCCGTGCCGTGGATTTGGGACACGGCGTCGCTCCAGGGGTTTTTGGGGCCTCTCCCAGCGCCGGGTGCTGGTCCCTGGTGGTGCCAAGGACAGGGGAGGAAGAGACGGACCCTGGGCACGATCCAACCTGGCAATTCCTCTGCTCCTATTTGTAGCAGTTCAGCCCCCTGATTTCAAACACATGTTGGACTCAGATTCCTGCTGGGTGCCAGCCAAGGGCCCTGGCTCGCTCCGCTCCTGCTCCTGAGCTGCCTTTGTTCCTTCAGCTGGACTTTGTGCTGCTCCCAGACAGTCCCCACAGCACCTCAAACCCTCCAGCGGCCCCAGCTCAGCAAAGGGGAGCTGTTCCCGGGGGCTCTCCCAACGCTCTTTGTCACAAACCCTCCTAAAAATTAACCCCTCACCCCCCTACCCCGACCTTCACCTCAGTTTTAGCTGCTGAGAAGACACCACTGAAGAAGACACCAATTTTGCCCTTCCTGTCTCCCCTGCTTCCTTCTCCCAGAAGCCAAAACAGCCCTGCCTTTGTTCTGGGCATTAATTAACTTCCCTGCCTCTTAATATTCCGGAGCCATAAAGTTCCCAGGAGCGGGGAGGCCGAGCACTGAAGAAAACACCCGTTTCCTCTCCTTTCTTTCCTCCTCGTCCCGGTGACTGTCACCCCCATATGTCCCCCACCCTCGGGGCACGGGGGGCAGCTGCAAACCCTCCTCCCCGGGCTCAGCCTCGGCCTCCCGGGACGGGAGTTCAGGGGTCAGAGAGAGTCAGTGGCATCTTCTTTTTGCGCGGAAATCCCGGGAAGAGCCGAGCGAGGGAGGGAGGGAGGCAGGGGAGGAAAGCGATGCTTGCAAATGAGGAGGAGGAGGAAGGGGAGGGTGGGATGTCTCAGCAAGATGCCCGAGGGCTCCCGGGTGGGGACAGTCCCGTGCCAGCTGCCCAAAAACCCCCCCCCACACAACCAGGCTTGGCTGGAGCTGGAGGGGGATCGTGGGGTGATCCAAGGGCTGCAGGAGAAGCGGGGAGGGTTTATTTTTTTGGGGGGGGGGGAAGGGGGG
>JAWMRA010000369.1:0-12516 GCA_035584735.1 Pseudotriccus pelzelni | reverse complement strand
CTTGGCAGGAAGGCAGACAGTGTCCTCACACATTGCCAAAATGTCAAGTCAGCATCACTCCATCTTCCATGTGTTGAGGCTGTTGAATTTAGTTTTCCTTCACAAATTTTCTTCTTCCTCACTAGGCAGGAAGAAAGAGAATAACTGAACTGAATAAAGGAGTAATTGAATAGTTGATAGGTAAAGGCTTTTTTTTTTTCTTCCCCCTCCTCCAACAGTTCTAATTAATAAAGAGATAAGGAAGTTGCCTGTGTTTTTCCTTACAGATTCGTCTTTCTTGTTTTGTGAAGCCCAGCACTGGAGACAGCACTCCAGGTGCCTCTCCACAGTCTGAAGGAGAAGGATCTCCTTCTGTGACCTGCTGCTAAAGCTCCTCATAATGCAGTCTGGAGGTTTTGCACTTTGGTGGCATATTGCTGATTCATGGAAGGCTTGTTGTCCACTGGGACCCCATGCTTTTTTTCTGGCAAGATGCTTTCCAGTTAATCACTCCCATTTTGGACGAGTTTATTTCTCCCTGGATGCATGACTGGACATTCCACGTTGCAGAATATGATGAAGTTCATTTCTGGCCAGTTCTTCAGCCTGTTAAGGACCTCTGAACAGCAGAACACCCAGCTGGTGTGTCAGGTACCTCCCTCAGTTTGACAACATCATCAGACTTAACACTGAGAGTCAAAGAAAAGTTGACTTTGTAAGGTCCCTCTGGAGACCATTTAGCCCACTCTCCTGCCTTCCTGCCCAGAGTAGGATCCACTAGGATCAGGTTGCACAGGATCATGTCCAGTCAGATTTTTGCTATCTCTGAGGATAGAGACTCCACAACCTCTCCTGGGCAAGTTGGTCTAGTAGTTGACCAACCTACAACTACGTAGGAGCTTGGAAGGGTTACTGGAGCCATCATTATGATGCATCAGTGATGGCAATGTAAATTCAGAATCTTCTTCAGGTTTCTCACATTAATGACAGCCAAGCTGTCAGTAGTCTGACTGCTCACGTCAGCAGTACCGTTTCTCTTTTGTATAATCTTTGTTTCGTCTATGCTACTGAATACAGAAACTGCATACATGAAAATTCTGTGTGTAGGTTAAAACTTGTACTTTCAGGTAAAAATGCCAGACTCCTAACCTTAAACACCAGCTACTTTATCCTTCAAGATGCTCACTGTTTGAATCAGCATCTGGAGTCCATCTGTGCATTTCCTTCTGAAAAAAACCCAAAGGGTAGACATTCAAGTCTTGAAAGAAAGTTGAATAATGAGAGAAATGCTTTAAGAATGTAAAATTTCTCAACAGGTTATTAAGCACTACTGAGTTACTAGTACCTACTGGAGCCTTTGTGAGTTTATCTACACAGTCTTTGAATCCATAGAAACAAAAGTTTAGTGTAAGAGCACTGTTAAAATGTGATGCATTTTATTCCCTCTATGCCTTAATGAAAGACATTGACTAGAAAGTATCATACTAGAATGGTATTTCACAGCAAAAGATTCCAAAAACTATTTCCTTTGAATCTCTAGACTCTCTCAGCTTTCCATAAATTTTACAAGGAATTTCACATTGCAAAAAGGTGTTAATTAAGTGCATGGTATGTGTATGAAACCTAACAAAAGAGGATTAGAAGATATAAAATGCTTACAAAAGAATACATTTTACACTGGATATCTGTCTTCTAGGAAAAAAAAACCAAACCTCATTTGAACGGAATAGTGTAGCTACAGTCAAGAGGTTCTAGGTTAGGTTTCCACTTACAGCTTATACAGCAACACTGAAATCAGTCTGCTCTGCTGGATTCCACTTGTGGACGATCTGTTGTTTTGCCTGTTAAACTGCCTTTCTGAGATTTTATCAGATTTTCTCTTACATATGAGTACTTGAAAAACCAATTATATTTCTCGGTATTTGCACAGCACTATGCACAGAAAGGCGCAGATGTGGCTCATGACTAATAGCAAGAAATGTAGAAGCATTAAGTGCTTGTAATAGTGCTAGTAAACTCCCTGGAAAATTCCAACTGGTACGATTGTGGTTGTAGAGAGACACAAGGAGACATGGAAGACCTGGGTAAATTATCTTTATGTGTTTCACTGAACAATGACAGAAAGTCAAGAGAAATGGGAAGATTTTCCCCCATGCTTTTCAGACATCTTTGAGCACTGCCCAAGCAGAAATTCTCATTTTTATAACTGTTATTCTTACTGATACTTGGTGTATCTTTCTTTTAGTTACTGTTAGCACATTCATGAGTGTTTGCCTTCTGTGTTCTCTCTACAATGATTTTTAGCCTGAATTATTTTATATATATTTTCACCACATTAATTTCCTTCTTTGTTACATGAGGATGCATAGTACAAAGATTTGCTTCAGAAGAGTAAAGGTCAACACTTTCCAAAAGTCAGATCTTAGAAGTATTGGTTAATTACTATGTAAATATATCAATGCCAAAAAGCAAGAAATGGCACCTATCTCTAATCATCACAGCTGGAGCTCTCTGTTTGACTTCCTCTTCTCTATAGCTATATGTCAGACACATGTAAAGTCCTACGCTATATATGCAATTATAAAGGAAACCCAGCAATAATCTCAATAATCCTTCATGAATTTGATGAATTTGATGCTCACATGTGATGCCTCGATGTCTAGAAGAAATGCTGATCCTCAGGGCAGGAATCTTTTTCTTGGTGTTTGGTTTTTTTGGTTGTTTTTGTTTTTGTTTTAATAGAGGCATAATCACTGTTCCTCTTGCCATCACTATGAAACATACACTACCTTTATTACAATTCCCTATGGTATACATTTAACTGGCTTAACATGATAATTTGCATTGTAAAAAGCTGTACATTTCAAAGCAATCCATGGGTTGTTAAGGCATCATATTTGAAGATGTGGTAAAGTCAAAGCAAATCAGAAGGCAATGCTAAAATAAAGAGCAATAGAAATATTTTCAAGCCCATGCACGGGTTCTGTATTTGGTCTGTGCATAGGACCACCTAGCTTTTGCAGTGCTGCCTAGAGTTCTTTGAATGCTGAAATGAACTTCACTTTTCCTACTTATAGGGTTGTGCTATTGTTCTTTCTGTATGTGTATGTGTTGACCATTTTGACTGTCTATCGTGAGTAGGCACTGAAGGCTGCATGAGATATATATTACTTTCCCATTTCATCTGCTTTTCAGCTTAGTAGGCAGGTTTTTACAGATGTTCCTGGGCATCTACATTTCCTTACAAAGAAGATAATGTGGTATCAATCTAACTCAGAGCTGCAAACTCTAGCTACGAAGGCAGACATCAAAAGGCTAAGCCTGGTTTTGCAGTGCTTTAGTGAACCTGGTCTCACAAGTTATTTGAAACTTATTTGTGCCTTCCTTGCCTCCTGTCCTCTGTCACCACAGTGGCTTATGCATACAGTCCTGTATCATTAAAAATGCCTTCTCTAGTGCACAATGAAAGAGAGAACTCAGGAGCATTTACTGGGACCTGATAAGCACCTACTGTACACCACTGATATCAGTCAGGTGAAAGGGATGGAGAAAGAGAAAGGGAAACGGAATTGAGAAAAACACATACAAATATCTCCTGAGCCTTATTAATAATTTTACTACAGGAGGTGCAATGCTATAATGTGATAAACCAGACTTAATATGAGATAATAGTATCATCTAGGTAAATGGCAATCTTTTCATATTGATGTGAATTAATTCTTTGTAGTACAAGACCTCCTTCATCCTCATGGTCTCCATACAGACTCACTTATACGCACTACATTAAAAATACTTATTTAGAGGCCTAAAAATCAGATGCTTCATTGGAAATGTGAGATACTAATTTTCTGGAGAACATAATTGCTTTTCTAACAGCAGCTTTGTGGCTAACCAGATGAATTTATCAGCTTTAGCAGAATAAATCAAACTCTAAGATCAGAAAGCATCATTATGATGCCTCATAAGCTTCTTGTACAATGCATGTCACAAGACGTTACTCGATATTTCTTTCCTCAAGCTGTAACTTCATTTTTTTCATTTAAAAAAGCTCATGAACAGAGTGAAGGTTATTCCCACTATGCAAACAGCAAGGCACATATTTTAGGCAGAGGTAGTCACAAATACCTGTAGGCACAAAGCTCTTCAGCTTGGCAATACAGTATTGTTCTGTAATAGCAGGTAATGGAATCTGAAGGAACGGGTGAAGTTCACTTCTTCAGAAGACATCTTCCATGAAATTTTGCAACTAATGAAGAGATCGTATGTTAATATGCATGGAGTAAAGAAAAGACATGAGAATGGAAAATGAAAGGAGGCTGATAAGTATTGGAGGCAACCTTTCCTGTCATAAAAGCAGCAGATCTGTACTCCAGAATGTATCAAGTTAAAAAAAAAAGGAGGGGATGGAGACCATGTGGTACATGACAGACATAAAATCTGTTCAGTGACTCCAGTTTCTCTTTATTTGACACTAGAGGATGTCTCCAAAACAGGGAAAAGGTGCTGAATACCCCACAGTTAAGCTGCAGTGTACTAGCAATGACAACAGATCACACAGATTCAAAAGGAGTATAATTTAATTAATAGGAGAAAAATTTTTAAGGACTACTGAACTCAGATACGAAACCTCTGGCTCAGAGGGTCCTTGAACTCCCATTACACAATTCAGCTTCTTTGGGAGGTACCACCCCATGCTCTTTCTACTCTTTGCTCTTTGCTTGGCACCTGCTACTGACCACTGCAAATCAGATTTTATGGCTGAACCATATGACCCCCTTTCATCCTTATGAAACTTTTTAAAATCACAACATGTGGACTAGGTTGGTAATTCTTCAGTTTTCAGAAACTCTGTCGGCATACTAGCATTATGAATAATAGTACTTGCTGCCCAATTGCTGTGAATGGCCTGGCTGTTTTCCTGTCAAAAACTTGTCAAGGTGAATTATTATGCGTGAAGTATACTATCTTGTCCTGGTTTTGTCTGGGATAGAGTGAGATGCAGTGAGACTTTGAAACCAGTCTAGTGTACATGAACACTAGACTGCATTAGACACAATGCAAGTTAATTGCAAAGGATGGATATAGATGAAGACTACTTTTATCAGCAAATAATATATTTTATACCATTCCCTAAGAAAAAAATGCCAACATTACACAATCTTTAGTTCCAACCAACCTGGCCAAGAAATTTTCTTTACTGTAACATCACATTTACTAGCTTGATTGATTGTTCATGTTATTTTTTTCAATAAATACATTTTAAAACTTGTATAACATATGTTAAAGTATCCATGCCATCAGTCTTAATTGCTCAAATACAATAAGAACTAACAGATTGCTACAGAAATGTAAAAGTTCAACTAAAAAATATCTAAGTTTCTTTATTTGTGGATGTATTCCTTCTCTGCCCTCAATTATAGTGCACTTGTGGAATATTTCTTACTTGAACGGATCAGACTTAGAAAGAAGACATGCAGCAATACAGCAGATTTCAAAGACAAGAAGTCTCTTCTCAGCTCAGAAGAGATTTTTTAAACATTTGGTATCTACTGAGCTGTATGTAGAAATCTGCCTTTCTTCCAAACATATTTGTCTAAATGCATATCTCAGAGAAAGAGTCATTAACAGAGAACTGAGTAATGCTTGAGTAAGTCTGGGACTTCATGTCAACTCTGTGCAAAAGCATGACTTCAGTTTCAGCAGGACATGAGCAGACATCTGCAGGCAGGCAGAGAAAGAAGCAGGTTGTTTTCTCTCTCTCTTTGCTTGTGGGGTTGGCAGCAGAGCTCACTGATGTGCCTTCAGTGGCATCAAGGGGAAATCACAGCCACAGACTGCAAAACTCATCTTCAGGGGCTGCCATCACTATGTGCCATTAAAGGCTGATGGATATCACTGACTTATTGATGATACTTTCTTTTAAGTATATCATGCTGGAATATCTCAGGGGTTATATCAGAATCCTTCTTGTTTTGTGGATGGCGATGGCAACAGCAAGTGAAATGCAACAGTAATAACTGGCCATGATGCAAAGTTAATCGTCTGGCACTACAGTAGCACCACTGCACCTTGAAGCTGCAACATGCCTCACTGGGCAGACACTTGTTGCCTCTTGTGTCCACTCAGAGCTGGTTTATTCCTGCCATGTGTTTTCTTGTCTGAATCAGGAGCCTGGGTGGTAGGAACTCATCCAAAGTGCATCCTTTCCTAGCAAACACTGTGCTTGTGCACACATATTTGCACTACCTGGATGCATGGACAGAAATAGATATTAAAAATAATAAATTCTGAAGCTAGCTTAAGAAAGTGCTTTGTGAGAAAGGGAATCAAACTAAGTGGCACACTTTTTTCTTTGTCATTTTCTTATTTCCAAAAACCTTGCTATGGTCATCAGAGCGGTTCAGTGATAACGCTTGTTATTTAAAATAGAATAGGATTAGAAACAGGTCACAACATTACAGATTTCTTCATTTTCCATAAATGTCACCCACTGATAAAGTTTGCATCATTCAATCATGAAATTTATAAACATGATAGATGCAATTTATAAACATGATAAACACATGATCTGTGTTATATCGCTGCTGAAGCTCTTTACATTCGATGTAAAGAGACAGCACAATAGGTAAGAAATATTTTTTTCAGTGACACCTGTAAGTGCACCAGGGAGGATATTTTTGGTTATCTCACCTCAGTAAGTATGTCCTTTGCTGAATTATGTCAGATGAAATACTGAAGTATTGTAGAATACATGTTGTCTTAAGTTAAACTTTGCTCTCCAATAATTGTGGTGGAGGTGTTTTTTTGTATAGCTAGCTAATGAAATGTTCCTGACTACTTGGATTTTTTGCCCATTTGGAAATGGAATGATAATTTTAAAAAAATAAAAAGGTGAACAATCTCTATATGCTAAATTTTGGCAAGTTCTATCTATAATTTAACACAACACTATCCACTCCACTGAGATTTGAAATCTAATTCATAAAAGAGCTGCTGGGTTTGGCCAGAACAAACATTTCCAAAGAGAATTTGTGCTGTGTTCTTTTCCTAAATAGCACAAAAATCTATCAGTGCTAGAGGGAAAATGTATGGTCAAATGTTCTGTTAAAATATGATTTTAGTAGAAGGAAAAATATTCAATTTAAAGACATTAAGCTGATTTATCAATCAGCATGAACATTTCTGGATTATGGATCTTAATAGAAAATCTGCTAAAATGCACATAGAGGGAGTCCTGGAAAGCTATCTCTGTGAATCAGAAGAGAAGAAATTAAATTTAGCACTTGAAAATTATCATAGAAGTAGAATTATAATCTTCCACATGTCTCTAAACTTCGTACCCCATTGGAGAACAGAAATAGCTAACTTTGTTTCTTCCCTGGCAAGTAGCAACACATAAGTATTCAACTGTAACAAGCAAAATTACTATTATTCTTTTTTAATGAAAAAAACCCCATAATATCCCACAGAGATTTCAAAAAAAATCTTACTCTAAATACCATCCCATATCAAGCATAGTTTATATTGCACTTCATCTGCAACCTCAGCTCTTACACTAAATGTGAGTTCATATGCATGCTCTGCAATTTCTCAAATTTAACATCCTTTTGAGTCACAAAGTACTTGAGAATAAAAGAGATCTCCTTCTGTGTTTATTAACTTTTGCAGAAAAAGAAACTCCAAATGTTTCCAAACTCGAAGCTTTGCTGGATTTACATAATCCCCCTATAACTGACACTAAAAGTTGCCAATTGAAGAAATTAACAAAATAGTTCAATAATTTCAAAATTATGTTTTATTCTGCCCATTCTCTCTCCCTTCATGTTGTTTGGTTTCCTGGTGCTCCTCCTTTCTTCTCCACCAGTGAAAAATGCAGCTTCTGTAAAGCCACAAGAACCATACATAACCTTCACAGCACCTTGCAGCTCAAGGTAAAAGCACAGGATTGTCTTCTAGGAAGGAACAGCTTGCATTACCGAAATCAGAATCTTTTAACAAGGCTGCAAAAAAATGGAAAATAGAGATGGAAACATTAGCTTCCACATGTCATTACACTGGTATGCTAATACAACACTGTGTTTCCACCCAGTGAGAAACCACAAATAAATGGGTAAGATCTATATGTGCAAAACTTCTGTTTGGGTCAGTTGTATTCCAACCATAAATAATGGAACTAACTAAAAGCAAACTAACAGGTTAATTACGTGTGCTACATGTGGTCGTTGTTGAAGCAACAGAAGCCTTTGAGACAAGACCTATTTTCAGACCTGTTATGAATTTCTGTGAATTAAGAAATAATTGTTTCCATATTCGAAGTGAGGTTCAGCACAAATGTTGTGGCTGAGGGAGGGAAGCAGAAATACACCCGGAACTTAAATGTGCACAAGTCTATGGGACACAATGAAATGTATCCCAGAACGCCTGTTCACTTGCTTTCCAGTGGGTGTATCAGAATTTAGGCAATTTTTTTGAGTAACAAAAGTTACTTTAAAGTCAGCCAGGATTCAGAGGAACAAATAGATTCTGGTAGTAGTGAGCAAAATCTTTGTTCACTCTGCTGAAAAGAGATGTGGCAAAACTTTCTGTACTTTATTCCGTGAGAATTCATTTGCTTGAGCTAAAATTCATCCCACTAAACACTTTATGTCCCTCTTCAATTTACAAAATATGAATTGCTAAACCGTGAGTGTTCACCTGAAAATCAAAAGCATTTTCAAAAGCAGTTTGCCAGTTTTTAGGCTTCACAGATATCTTCTTGCCCTCTGCTTATGTTATGTGTGAGTAGAATTTAAAAGTTGCTTTTAGAATTCAAAGAAGAACAAAGTAAAAAGAAACTTCAAGAAATCAAGGGCTTGGGAGGGTAAAATAGAAATGTTTTGAAGTATAGTAAAAAAGAATAATTTATTCTATGATTATAAAGGCTTGTCTTCTATGGAATTTCAGAAGTGTCCATAAAAACTCATGTATGGAATGAAAAGATGTGATTTTAGAAGTAATTTCAAAATTAAAAAAACCCAGAATAATTTAGACTCAAAAGATCAGAAGAAGTAAACTTACCACATGGAAATTACACTTAACGGCCTGAAGTTTCAGCAAAACTTGTTTTCCACAGTTTTATTTGAGTAGAGTTGCACATGTTATCACTATATAAAACTGTTATATTTTGCTAAGTTTTCTTTAGTCATCATACCTGTTCCAATGGGGCAACTCACACAGTAATTTTCTACTGAAAACTAGAATAGGTCAAAGTTATGTTAACATATTCCCTTTTTTGGATTTGTTTTAAAGGGGAGGTGTTGGACTTTTAAAGCAAATACAATTTTATCCTGCTAAATTTGGCAAAATAAAGATCATTAATTCTCTATTCTATATACTTTTTTAAATTAAGAATCTGTTTTCAAGGAACAAATATTCAATATGAGTAAGCAGGAGAAACTTTAGTATTGCTACTTTTCTACTGTTTATAAGCTGTTAGAAAGAGAATTAGATATAAATTGGCATCCCATAAGCTATGCTTCTCTGCCTTTTATATCTGTTCAATAATCTAATCGATGGATATTTCAGTGCATTTTATATCTTATTTTCAGGGGCCCTCTGAAGTCCTATAGGTAAGACAGTATATACTCTATATATTTTCATGATGATAAATAATGTTTTTTATAATATATTATAATAGTATATTTAAATGCAGTATAAAATAATTCTGTTTTATTAGATAACAGTTTTGCATAAATATTTGTCTCTATTGCTCCAAGATGCATGAAAAATTGATCTTCTAGGTAGGAAATAAGCCAGGTTTTCTGCAGGTTGTCCAAAACATTTATTTACATCTTTGTATTCACAATAAGTTTGTACCCACTCATGTTCTAGCTAAATCTCATTTTAAAAGTACACTTATTAGATGTTTAGATTGAATACCAGAAGAATCTTCCAAGTTTACATTTTGGGGTGAACAAATGTGCTCAGTCTATTTTTACTACTCTTTTACTTCAAACTGTTATTTTGAAATGATGATTCCTGTTCATTTGGAAGAAAAAAAAAACCACAACAAAACCCAACAGCTACAACAACAACAAAACACATTTAACTGCATGCCTTGTCAAAAATATGTAGCACAAAAAATTGCATATATTTGGAGACCCAACTTGAAGGCACATTTGACTCAAACCAAATGAGTTAGAGCAGAAGTTAAAAGAAAGACAAACAAGCTCTCTCCTTGTAAAACCTTAATGTACTTCTAAAAGGTTCCAACCCAGAAATTCTGGAAGTGGAGGATGTCTGCTAGGCTTATTCCCACAGAGGCCAAAGAATGTCACAATAAATTCAGTAAGCTTTATGGTCATTCATATCTCCCAGAGCATGTCATATCATAGCAAAATCAGTTTAAAAAGGGGGAAAATGACATTTTAAAATATAGGCAAGAATTCAGAATCAGCACTGATGTTTTTACTTTTGTTTCTACAATCAGTTCCAGATATTCACACCTTCAAAATGAGAAGGGAACATTAGTTTCTGCTCTGCCTGGACCCAGCAAAATGAGGCATCTGTAAACCCAATGCAGATGATGTCTGCATACAGCTGCCCTGTGTAGAAACAGATAAGTCCTTCTAATAAATCAGATTTCAGTGAGCTTTTTGTTGTTGTTTTGTTGTTTTTTTGGTTTGGGGTTTTTTTTTGTGTTTTATTTTTTTGGGGGGGAGAGAGGCATAATCACTGTTCCTCTTACCATCACCATGAAACACACAAGTATACACTATTACTATGTTTTATCCTATTCCTGATTTTCAATTAAAATGTGGCATATTTTCAGAAGAGATATTATGAACTGACTTCCAAAAAATTCTCCAAATAATGTGCTTTTTTCTCTCCTGCGTATCTCATTCACCCTGAGAGTTTGAGAAAGCCCATCTTTTTCTTTTATATTTTGCCCATCTTCCATTAGTTGCCTCTTTTTTTTTTTTTTTTCTTCTCTCTAGCTTCTCAATGACACACTGAAATTTTGTAAAGATTTTATTTTGTGAGCTGTGTTTCAGGCTTGAGTAATCTACTGGAGAATTTAGATACAGTATCCCACTTTGGCAGTGCACCTCTTATTGACCTGTTGAAGATGGTTAAAAGAGCCATCACTGAACGTAGACTTGAACCTTTCTTGGAATCAGGGTGAATCCTGCTGAGCAGAAGTAAAGAAAGATTTCATAAGCAGATAGTGTTGACCATCTCTGCACTGGATCAGTGTTAAAAAGGCCCTAGAACAGGAGTGATAAGGAGCTACTCCCTGGACAAATTCTATAGCAGGTAACAGAGGCATCAGAGTACAGAGTTCTCAAAGACAATATAACCAAATTATAAAGAATATTATATCATTATTATGATTACACTTGGTGTAAAAACCTAAGTTGATGTAAATAGATAAGTATGACAGCCAAATAAAATCATGCAGTCACAGTGGATGCAAATATCAGGCATTTGAGTGGCTAAAGATGTAATAAGAAGAGCAATAGCCAGGTATCCATAACTTTAACAAACATCAGGGCATGATGGGGCGTGAGTGCAGTGTGGGTAAAAATAATGTTTTCACTGTGTCCAAAAAGCCTTGAGGTCATCAGGAAAATTATCCATAGGCACACATTTAGGTGAATGCAAAATCTGTCACTTCATTGTCTTTGCATTATTTCTTTTTCCACCAAAGGGACTTCCTAATAAATCAGTAACATTGAATTTGTTAACCAAAACACTTTAAAAAAAAAAAAAAAGATGGCTTTAAAGTCCTTTAGAAGACTTTTGAGGGTTTGGCCAAGAAGTGTTGGTCAGCCCTGAATGAATGAGAAGACACGTTAAGGCTGAGCTGCAGGCTAAACTGGAAACAGAATCCCCATTTAGCATTACAAAAAGCTTTTGCAATTTTGACTTCGTGAAGGACATGTCCTTCTCTCAACCCTTCTAACATGAAAGAATGCAATTCCTATTCTGGAACAGTGTCTTCTAGGCTTTACTGGTGGTGGAAAATAAAGAATAAGGAAGAGAGGCATTGAATATATGTCTGCACAGAGCTCAGAGATGACAGATTAACAGCTCTGATTGCTAGACTGGCAGATAGCTTTTAAAAGGAGAGCCACAGGGGAAAAAGTGATTCTCAGGAGTGTAATCAGAAAAACAAACAAAGAGTATTCCAAGATTTACTACTGGCTATTGTGAAAATTTATTTTAGCTTGTTTAATCAGACTTCAAAAAATCTTAAAGCTCCCTTAGAATAAGAAGATATATGACTGCCAATAAACGAAATAATTTTCAAAAGGCCCAGATTAACCCTTTCAATCCAGCTGGAATCACATCTTTGAAAAAATTTGTATGACATGGGGGTAGGTGATGTTTCCAAACAAACACGAAGTTACTGAAAAAGCTTTTTTTTTTTTCCTGATGATGAAAAAAACTGCTGATATATATAATAAAAATGAAGAATGACTGTGAAAAAAAAAATCGCATGAGCTCAGAGACCTCACACGTTGTGGGGAACTGAAATGTAAGATTGGAATTAAA
>JAWMRA010000368.1:0-12540 GCA_035584735.1 Pseudotriccus pelzelni | reverse complement strand
AGAGGTGCGGTGGCGGCACTTGGTTTGTGCAGTTCCACTGAGTGCCTGGGCTTGCACAGCTCCAGAATAAATAACCAATGTCTCTCCCAAGTGAGATTTTTGGTGTGCAACACCAGCATGTTGCACACAGGGTAAAAAATTCAATTTTTGGGCAAATTGTGATATCCCAAAAGAGCAGGGTTCACTTAAAAAATACTATTATTTTTAAAACTGCATGCTGTATCACTTCGTCCTGTATTTTTAGATGCCATTTTTAGTTAGAATGGGAGCTGTAAGAACACGTATTTTCATCTAAACTATTTGCTAGAGAGCATTTTCCATTACAATGCTGACATTGCAATCTCTAAACAGAATTCCCTTAAAAACTCTTGTCAGATTGTTGGGGGGGGGAGATGGTGGTACAGATACAATATATTAAAAGAATCTAAATTTGGTAAAGCTAGTGTTACATATACAGAAACAATAGCAGAAAATTAAGGCACCCTCAGGTCTTTGTACTGTTACAAAGGATGTAAATGATGACTGCTAAGGAATCAGACAAACATTTACATAATAAAGGCCACAAACCAAAATGAAGTGAAAGAACACATCTTTCATCCAACTTAGAAAAATGCCAAAGATAGATTTATTTACTTTTCTTTTCTAGTATGAAATCTGTTGATCTTTAACACTAAGGACTTGGACTTTTCCTCCAAACTTTGCCCCTAGGGACAAAGGTTTAGACCAGCCCTACACATTAAGAGATACAACCAGAAATAGGGAAATGGGCAAACAGTCCATGTCCAGAGAGAATTAATTCTGGAAATACTGAAGCTGAATGCTTAGGGCCAGTTACCAATGTGAAAGCAGCCCAAGAACTTGTGCAGAACACAGGCAGCAGCATGGCAGAAGTAAACTTAGGAGCTGTGTTTCCCTGTGCTTGTTCATCTGATTCATCCATCTGGTGTCCCTCCTCTAATCCAGAAAATCCCTCTGTTGTAGTCTTGCATAGCTGCCCTTAGCCTAACTAGACAGTGAGAGTTTGCTGAGAATCAGAGTGAACTCCCTCATGCTGACCTGTGTGCTTCTGTGCCTGGGCTCCTGCAGGCACTTGGTGCTGCTCATGATTTACAGCTAGATCAAGTACCCATGGGCTGCAGAATAGGAGACCCTTGTGACGCAAGACATGTCATCAGCGTTAGGCTTTCTGCTGGCCTTTCTTCTTGTTTGTTTCTCTTTTGGCGAGGCACAATTAAGGAAGAAATGTGCTTCCAAATGCAGTTCCAAATTGACACTGTTCAGGTGCTGTCACTTGCAGGGGGCAAGAGAGGTTTTCTGCTCAGTGAAGGCGAACAGGAATCCATAAATCCCGGAGCTTGTCATTTATGGTATGTCCTAAAATTTGGGGACCATTTTTTCTCCACAAGACAAATAAAGCTAAGTAAGCTTTGGGCAAGAACTACTCCTACACAGGATAGAACACAGAGCCTATGTGTAAGTACATAGCAGAGGACTACTACTACACAGTAATCCTGCCAGTCTTGCAGAAGGAAATGTAGGAGGATGAAAACAGGAGAGGTTAGAAAGATAAGTTTTGTGAGGTGTTTCCATACATCTGGGTTTTTGAACGTTTCAGCATTGCACACAGTCCAGATGGATATTGGTGAAAAGTGTTATGTTCTAAGTAAATAAGTACTATTTGCGGTTACCATTTTAAAATTCTGTTGTCTGAGGTTACCCATCCCTGGAGAGGTGTACACCTAGCCCTCTCGCCGACTCTGTCACCAGCAATTTTTTCTGATGTTCATCACCTGTTTAATTAATTTTCATTGTTTTCTTATGAATGTCACTGGTCCAGGTGCCGTGGGGAGTTCAGAGAGCAGAATGGACAGACTAGATGATGAGAAACAACTACAACAGGTTTCTCGCAGTGAAGGCATAGCTGCAGTCTGTTAAATTTCCTAGGTCAAAAATGATTTCCGACATATCTCCAGGCTTGCTACTAAACAAAATTGGCAAAACCAGAGAGAGCGTTGTAAGATTTGAGTTTTTTTGCTGTGTGAATTCATTTACCCCACTGAAAAAAAAAGATACCCTAAACATATCCTGTGTAAAGGAAAAGTTGTCTTTTTTCAGTAAGATTGCTGGCATTCAGAGAACTGGGCTCACAATTTAATCTGCTCTAGGTTTCCTGTGAAGATTTCCAAAGTGTAGCCTAATCTAAGCTGTGCACGTAACTTTACAATATCTACAATTTTCCAATCATACAACATCTTCTCTTACAGCAAGATCATGATAATAAATTCACTGATATGCAAACAGAGGAACATCTCATATAGTGAGAGCAGAACCATCTTTAGGGTGCTTCTGTGGAAAAGCTAGCCACAGAAATCTCACTCAATTTCACTTCATGATCTTTGGGGTATTTTTGAAAAGTACTGTAGCCCAGATATGTAGTCAGCAGGTACAAATGCCTCAGTAGCTACATGTTCACATGTGGCTTCTGAACATTGATTTTCTCCGGTAGAAATGCAAAGGTTCCCTAGGAAGCAATATCCATATAATAGTCCAGTGTATCTGGTATACAGAAACCTCTAATACATTAGATTTTTTTTTCATCAGGAAAAATTTGACTGCTACAGCCTGCAGAATAAAATTTGCTTTTTTTGGTGAGTTACACGTAAGTACAGCTAAACGGAACCTAATTAGATGTGAATTCAAATAAATGTAAAAAAAACCCCAAAGCAAAAAATATAAAATTTCGTCTACCTCATGCCATAAAATATCCAATGAATTATGCTTGCTTGGTGAAGTTTCTCAGGAAAGCAGAACGCAGGACTACAATACATGTGCTCAGTCATCAAATCCAGACATTGCTGTTACGAGCCTCAACTTTTATTTTTCTTTTATTAAATTCAGTTCTAAAAATTATTAAACTTCTTATTTCCAGCAAAATTTCTAAAATCCAGTCCCATCTTACCTTGCCTCTTGTTTTACTTGGTTAGACTAAATGGCAAGGCTCCAGTGAGACCAGAGACATAAGTTTTCACATCAAGACATGCAAACCTTTGTTTTCAAGCTGTGTTGTAACTCAGACGCAAAATAACTAGGTTACAACACAACAGATTGTTTTATTTTCCAGTATTTTATTTTAAGTGTTTAAAGCTTCATTAATCTCAACAGTAGTAGGGTAACACAGAATAAATCTCTCTGAATGGACTCCTGATGGCAATTTCATAATCACTGAGCTTTTAATTACTAACACCATACTTAAAAACCAAGTCTTTTCCTCCTGAAACAATTAACCAAGGACTTACCCCTTCAGGCAACTCTGTTTTCTTTATTTTATGATATTTTACTTTGAAGTAGTTAGCCAATGCATTTAGAGAGCTGAAAGTAATGGAAAAAAGATATTTTCTGTTTTGTTTTTCAGATTATACTATAGAGGTCACTTACTGCTTTCTTACTAAGTATGTGTTAACAGTCAGTCTTAGGAAGCAGTAGGGCCTTTAAGTGATTTTAGGAGGGCAGGAAGGTTAATTTTCATGTCTGCATCGAGTTTTGAAAGTTTCTGATGAAATCTGTAAGTAAATTTTAGATAGAGCTCAGAAAAATGTATGGCATTCTGTACTGAATTTCCATTAGCCTCTGGATGTCAAGGAATAATACTTTTTGAGAATGAAACATTGCTCATTTGATGTGCAAGATACTTTTTTGTGTTATTGATAGTGTTGGTATTTAGGGTTGTCTCTAGTATTATTTATTTGTATAATACTTATAAATGGAAAATAAATACAGTGGAGTTAAGATAGTATGAAAGGTGCAATCATTCCTCATTTACTAAAGAAATCAACTCTTTCAGTTATTGTGGTTATCTTGAAATGTCTCTGAGCTTAACAGTTATTGTTTCTGACTTTGTAATAAGAACTATTAAATATCTAATTCTTGTTGTGCATTCCGGTTTGGACACATTTAACTGTGCTCTTTTTCACTTGGGTGGCATGTGATGATTGTTCTTAACATGCATTTAAATCCGAGCAGATTCAGCCACAAGCTCAGTTCCTGAATTTAATTCCTGACTTGAGTAAGTGGTCCTGCAAGGTGCCACAGTACCATCCACAGATCCTCATAATTTCATATCCCCTCTGTGAAAATGCAATAAAACTGTAGTTTTCTACAGATTATATTGGTTCATCTCTAGGTATATTTTTTAATTTTATTTTGCATTGTTTCCTGTGTTTAGTTTCAACTTACCCAAGGTATTTAAAATCCTACATTAAAGGGATTTAACATGCAGAGAGACTTACTATATGTAAGAATTTTAACATTACATTGAATAGCATTTAGAATATTTATGTTTTGACCTGGAACTTTAATTTCTTTCATGGTCAAAACTTCCGTGGCCAGCCATCAGGAAAAAAGGCATTCCAAAGTAAGAACAAAAGAATCTCTAATATTATAGAATGCGTGTGTTAAAGGAAACAGAAGTAACTAGCAGGTTAGTTATCACAATAATTTGTGTTTGTCTTGTGAATGGTGTACTTTCTGACTTCTTGTATGAATCCTTCAGTGAGTCATACTGGCCTCAAAAGCGAAAGATCAGTGAAGCCTCGGAGCAATACGGCCAAGGATATGGAGGGGCACTGAGACACAAAGCAGAGGACAAAAGTGGGCATGGCTTAACTAGATCAGGCTAAAATTCTTCCACCCGGAGAAAACTTACCATTTTGGCCAGTCAGATCCCAAGAGATTAAACAAAGGAGTGATTTAATGACCCTCTCACTGCATTAAACAGTGAATTATGATCTGTGTCGCTTTATTCATCCAAATTGTTGAAAAACTGAACCAGGTCCGAGCAGCTGTGAGCAGTTAAAAATATCTTTCATTATCTCCTGGATTTTACGACTTCACTATTCACCTTTATAGGTTGTTTTTATGTGAAAAATATTTAGATGAATCTTGTGTACATTCATAATAAAATCATGTGGTTTGGCAGCTGTAAATAATAATGCATTGGTAATCATCATTTACTCTGTGTGCTATAATACCAATAAGCACTCTGGATTAGCTTATATGAAGAATTGCTCTTTACTTCAAGTATCATGGACGCAATTAAATTTTAAAAATTAAAAATAAAGTGTGGTGTCAAACTTTACAAATTAATGACATTCAAAATAGATGGCTGTAAAATACTGTTTCTAGCTAGCCAGCCATTTTGCTTGTATTAGTCCTGAGTTTAATTCTTGGTAAATATGCTTGTGTATCATGTTTTTGTCTTTTCCAAAGAAACATTTACAAAGTTATGGATGAACAGTCAATCTTGTATAGTGTTTTGCACTGGAAAATCCCACTGTTTTTTAGTGGAAGTGTTTTCAGAACAAGAGAGAGACAGGTAGCTCCTTGTGACAAATGCATCAGTTTCTGTGTCCTGTAGCTATATAATGGAAAAAAATATCAGTGTAATAGAATTAGATTGTAAAAATGCGATTTTTGTCCCCCCTTGATTTTGAAGAATGGGATCAGTAGTCAGTGGTACATGTTCTGAGGGTTATGGTACCCTGCCCTGAATAAAACATCAAGTAAATCATCCTTTACTCAGCTTGCTCAAGATGGGACTAGTGCTTTACATGAGTGATACAGGAGCCCCCTCTTGTTCTTGGTTACCTTCCATTTTGCAGACTTTGCAAAGGTTATTTTGGGTAATAGGTGCCCTGCAAGAGGAAAGACCTGATCCTCGGCCTTTTCAGCTGGCTTTCACTGAGTTCAAACTCCTTGAGTTTAATCCCAGCAAAATCAAAGAATCTATGAACTGGGAACGGTTTGCGAGAACATTGAGATTTGAACTTGAAGAAACTTGTCAGGCTGTGCCACTGATCAGTTTACACTGAATTTTAGGCAGCAGCATCACTTTCATCACGTGTGCTAATACAAGAATGAAACAAGATATTCTTAGTTGTACCAATGTAGACGAAATACAGGATGAGTGTCTGCAGATAACCATAGTAATTTTAAATTAAATAATTTTGGCTGAAAAGAGGTGTGATGGAAGACTGTTCTCATGATAGCTTTTCCTTTGTTCTCGTTTATCAAGAGACACTAGCTAAGCTATACATATACATGGTGTTTTCTGTATAAAAGAACAATTAGCTATTTAATTCACATTTCCTGGAAGATGTGCTACTAGCGTATTCTATAAGCAGTTCCAAGATCTGTCATTTTCTTGCAGTGCATCTTTCTCTTAGTGAAACAAAGTATAATTTCTTCACACAAAATTTTTAAAGGTCACAAATGGCAAAACTTTGGCAATAGAGAAATACATTATTCTAAAAGCAAATGAACTCAGATTACCTCTTTCAGTTTCTAAGATGTCCCTCGTCTCACATAAAACAGAGAGCAAATTGCATCATGCTTTAAAAGAAGGAAAAACCTTTCTAAATATTTTCTGTAAGTGGGATCTCAGCAACATTTTAACTTGATTATGTCATAAAAACATGATAAATGTTTTACAGAAATCACCTAGGTTGCAGAAAATGAGGAAATGTTTTACTGTACTGAAGCCCCGTTTATCAAGGAACAGTTTTATCTCCCTATCACACAGTATCATTTCCACAGCAGGGGTGTAATAATGGGTATAATAAAATAAATGGTAAAGGAAAGCAAGATAGTTTTGTGTTTGTAGTGTTTTGTTGCAGAAAGAAAAGGAGGTCTAAAGAATGTGTGTTAGAATGCAAATACTATGGTCTCATGAGTGATTTCACATCTGTTTGTTGCGTAGGGGATGGTACCAACCTCCTTCTGGGAAAAAGGCACCAAAAAATAAATACAGGAGAATCAGCTTAATAGAGTATAAAGACTGGAATCTCTGTAAGACCAGGGAAAACAGCGCTGGCATATTACGAATACATCAAACTCGTAAGGGGAATTGATGTTACAAAGGGCTTGGGAGCATATTCAGGAAAAAAATTGATATGATGGAATGAGACAGGAGGTGAATTCAAAGGCACTGCCATGTGTGTAGATGTACAGAACATGGGGGCAACTTCAACAGCTGCACGTTTTATGAATGTGAGAACGGAAACGTGGATGTCAGGAAGGCAAGAAGGGGCATTTAAAATATTTTTAATTTGACCAAGCCTTTCTTTATGTTTTCTTATTTGTAAGTGTATATTTACATATGCTTACATTAAAAAAAAAGGTAGTTTAAACAACTGGCAGCAGCAAGAAAGTATCTGATAGAAAAGCTGTGCTAAATTTTTAGAAGGAGTTATCTTCATTAAATGAGGTCAGTCTGTGTTAATGCTAGCACGTACTTATATTGTGATTTTTTACACGATGATATTCTTGGCAAACTAACATTTCACTTGCCTTTTTAGCAAAGGTTCCTCCCTTTGAATTCAGATTTGAATCTGTTATTCCTGCATTCCCTTTTGAAGTCATGCCCTAACAGAAGCTTCAACTTGCAAGCCTCTGAAGCATTTTGCACAAAGTTATTACACTGGGCGAGAAAATAAACTTGTTCTCTCTTTCTGTGAAAGTTCACTCTTTTTAAATATTTGCCCCAGTAAATCTATGCCGTCTAATTCTTACAGATTTTTGAATGGACAAATACGAGATATGAGTCATCCAATAGGACTCAGTCTGTTTAAGCATTGAAGATTTGTTGCCATGAGTCAGGTGTTTTATTTCTAAAAAATTGTCCTAGAAGGAGAAAGGTAGGCCTGATAGTACTTTTCTCTCATTAACTGTTTTTACAATTGGACATTTATTTTTAAATGATCTGAAGAATAATTTCTCTCTTTAAAGAATTTCACAGAGAATTTCCACTTTCAAGAATGCTTCTACCCTCAAGCTTTTGTGTAGCTTTATTAAATACAGATAGCCACTTACATATTCCAGATGTTCACAGTGGTCCTGCTTGCTTCCTGACACTTTCAAGAGCTACTATATGCTCTGACATGAGATTAGTTGCCAGCAACTGAACAGAACTTGACTCAAATGGAAAACAATGGAGAAAAAATTGTATTTTAGAAAAAGCTAATTCTGTATGGATACTGTATGGATCAGTATTACTTTTTCTTCTGTTCTTTGAAAGAATATCTTCTGTGGGAAGCAATGAAATGCAAGAGGGTCAGAATTCTGTGGCCAGGCTCTATCAAGTATTTCACGCAAGGAGGGTTTGGTGTTTAGAATGAAATTTACTCATCTGAAGACATTTGATGTTATGTGGGATTTTGATTTAGCAGAGTGATATGGCAGGATACTGAAATCAAGCAACTATAGACATTGCTATATACAGTGGGATCACAGTACAAATCTGATTCCCACTGTCATGATACTGGACATTGCTGGTGCTGGGAAGGAATATGTGAGTTAAAGTCAGCTCAAGCCTACTTTGCTCTTTTCAAAATTCATTTTGTCAGGTCTTCAGTTTTATACTCTCAGTGGGGTTGAGCAACATATGCACTAACCCCTAGCTGGGCTGGCTGATTCAAGAAGCCATTCACACTCTTTTGATTAATTCAAGAATAAACATTTACACAATCAGTTACTCCACTGAACTGATAGAGGCATTTATCTAAAACTAACCCTCCATTTCCTCCTGTGTTAAGTTCAGTTTTCTTTGCAACAGCTGTGGCCAGTCCCTACATTCTTCCCTCAGCTTCGTAGGCCCATGATCCTTGCCTAACTCATCTGTTTTGGTAATTTATTGACCAGAAACCAAAATGTAAATTTTTTTTTTTTTAAATAAACAGGTTGATTTAAGAAAAGCAGGTATGGAAACGAAAAATGAAAGACTGACTAAGTAAAGATCAAAAGAGTGGAAAAAGAAAAGTGCATATTTGTTTACACAGAAATGTAGAGGCAATTAGTCAAATGAATAGACACAGCCTTCATATCATGTGTACTTTGTAACACTGTGCAAGTGTAGGTGCCAATCTGGAGTAGTGGTGTATCTGGTCACAAAGGTAAAGAAGTAAAAGGGAAATGTATGCTTTACGTATTTCCTAGTCATTATGAAGATCCATTAATAGCAGTTTTTCCTTAGCTTCTGGGTTAGGGCTCACTTTATCAAAGAAAAGCATAAGTCAAGCTCTTCTTTTTTTCATCCTGCATAATTTTTTGAAAGACATTTCTTCCTAATGGTGTTTTTAATGTTGTATATATGTATGTATATGTATATATGTATATATATTATGTATATATAAGACAGTAATGGACAAAAACTTCTGTGTAAAGAGTAAATTTTCATTTGTGTTTTGGTTCAGCTAATGACAGGATCAGAAGTGCCAGATTTTTAGATAACATGAGGGCTAGAAATAGCTAGTTCATACAAATAACTTTCACTGTTCATTTTTGCCCCAGATAAAAATGTGAGCTCCAGGATGGACTGATAGAGAAAGGTACAAGTACAGCCTGAAAGACTGCAAAACAACGTTGTCACATTGCCCACCTTTAAAGGAAATGTAACTGTAGAACAAGTTGGAAAACAGAGAAAGCAAGTTTGAGTTGTTAAAATTACTTCCTGTGGTGTACCACAGTGTTCATTGTCATCATCTCACCATCTTGTCTGTAGAGTGACAAAGGCTTTTGTCTGTGTACAGGAACAGAGTAGGATGCAGCCCCAGCTCATGATCCGGGGCATGTGGTACTCATTCAAGTAAGCTGCATATCTGTCATGTCTGTCCAATGCATCAGTGAAAAGCATAACCTAAGGATTAATTTATTTATGCGTGTATTTGGTGAGAGCTGCTCTGAAACGGCTGGTGATCAGCTTGAAGCCTGGCTTTGGCGTTTTCAGTAACAAGCTTCTCCTCTACTTGGAAAGCTGCATTCGGTTTTGCTGCCAAAGCAGTTAGGTGTCTCCTTTTCAAAGTCACATCTAATATGATCATGTATAGCGGAGTTCTATGAAGCTTTCACGAGGCGCTCTTATAATTCACCCATGTAATGTAAGGACCAAAAGTCTTTATTGTGTAAGTCCTAAAAATAGACTTTTCTACTTCTGTCCAAAGGTTTGATTTATAAATGCAGATCAAGATTCCTAATAACTTTCTATGCCAGGTAAAACAAACATCTAGAAAAATTGTTCATGAAAATCATGCCATGAGGAAGTTAAAGTAATGGATCAAACTAGTTCAATTTCTTAGAAGATTGAGTTATTTCTTAGAAAGGTTACATTTGTTTCTTCTTTCATATTAACAGTATGAGAAAATAGGAAGCAAAGAAAATTTTTATTACATATTACTCCATACACTGTCATTTTTTGTATTTTATTTTGAGCAGAATGACTTAGGACCTCTTCAACACCAGTTATGTGCAAGCTAATCAAGTTTTGGGTTTTTTTTCTCTTTCTGGACTACACATGCAAAAGAAGGTTAAATGAGGAGAAAAGGAAGTTGTAACTTTTCTTTCTCAATTTATGTTTTTTTTCTTTTCGTTTTACAGTACACAGTTTTCTTTTCCATCTGAGTCTTTTCCTGTTCATGCATATTTTTATGGACAAGTTTTCCACTCAGTGATGTTACCTTTAAAAAAAACAACAAAAAAGGCAATTAAAAGATTTTAAAAGTATGCCAGCTGTACTTAGCAATGATGTTACTGTGCACTGTTTATTTAAATGTTTTCCTTTAAGTTTTTAATATTTTTTTTATACATGGCTTAGAAGTTAAAAAACAAGACATGGGAATTATTTGTCAGTTTTTATACTAGAAAAAGGTATCCTTGAGTTCAGAGCTGTCTTGCTTCCTGCAGTATTTGGAATAGGGGTGGCTTGTGTATGCTTTCATGCTGTTTGAAGCCTTCTGGATAGTTCAGTATAAAGCTGAGAAGAAAAATTGTTGACAGACACCAGGATACTGAAAAGGAAGTGAAAGAGAAGGTGAAGTGTTGACAAATACAAAGTAATGCATATTAAGAAAAAAATTTAGTCTTCAGCTTAGATGTATGAAACAATGGGCTTTGTTACCCATTGGTAAACACAAAGGAAAGAGGTCAGAGAATGATAGTGGACAGTTCTCTGAAAAATCACAGAAGCACAGAATTTTTAGAGTTGGAAGGGACCTCTGGAGATCATGAGTCAACCCTCCTGCCAAGAGTCCCCTAGAGCAGGTTACACAGGAACTCATCCAGGTGGGTTTGAATGTCTCCAGAGAGGGAGGGAGACTCCATGACCTCCCTGGGCAGCCTGTTCCTGGATGCTCTGCCACCCTCAATCTAAAGTTCTTCCTCATATTGAGGTGGAACTTCTTGTGCTTCAGTTTATGGCCATTGCTCCTCCTCCTGTTGCTGGGCACCTCTGAAAAGAGTCTGGCACTGTCCTCTTGTCTTCTGCCTTTGAAAGATATTGATATGCATTAATGAGATCCCCTCTAAATCTTCTTTAGATAAATATGTCCAGCTGCCACAGTCTCTCCTTACAAGAGAAATGCTCCAGACTCCAGATCATCTTTGTGGCCCTCTGCTGGACCCTCTCCAATAGCTCCTTGTCTTTCTTGTACGGAGGAGCCCAGAACAGCACTTCAGATGTGGCCTCACCAGGGCTGAGTAGAGGGGGAGGATCACCTCCTTCAGCCTGCTGGTCACCCTTTTCCTGATGCACCCCAGAACACCATTGGCCCTCCTGATCACCTGAGTAAAGTGACTGTTAGGGTCGACCGAGAAAGAATAGAGAACCATGGAAAAATTGTAATGCTGCTCTTCAATTAATCATGGTACACCTGTCCTTTTGACTATAACCACTTTTGTCAGAAAGACTGCAGTAGAACAAGAGTAGATAGGGTATGCAGAGGGCTATAATATATCAAATAGATGTAGTTGGCTTCGCCTGAGGAGTTGCTAAATTTGCTAGACCTTCTCAGTTTGTCAGTGCGATTGACAGAGGTCAAGGAAGAAAACCACGGCTTTGAATAGACGAATGGAGTTAGAATTTGAGTTAGAATACCCCCAATTCCATCTTCACAGAAAGAGAAATATGTCCTGTTGTACACAGTTACATTCCAGAGCTATTTGCTATCATCTGTTATGGACCCAAACTGATGCATGTTAAGAAGGAATATCCAGATTTGGAGAATAAGTACTTTGGTGGCTATTAAAGATGACAGTGTGGATGCAGCATTAGCTCACAGGATCCCTGCATGAATTTCCTGCAAAGGCCAGGAATGGACACTGCAGAAAATTCACTTCCTGTCTCATCTGTGTATTCATCTTGGGAGAAGTGTTTTCCACATGTGCTGCATTTTAGGAGAAAATCAGTATTTCCCAGCAGTTCGGCCAGCCCTGTAATAACGTCTTAGATGTCAGAGGACTCTTCAGAAGATACAAGAACTGAGGACCTAAAACTGTGTGGAAGCATACGTAAAGAATTTGGTTTTGCATCTGTGGCATACCTATGTCCTTTTGTCATGGGTTTGCAAAAGTCCCCCTCCTTGGGGATTGAAAATAGTTTGTCCAGATGAATATCCAGACAAGAGCCAATCAGGAGTTCAGGTGACGCCTTTGCCAATTACATCTTCAAGAAGAAACGGAAGAGAAGGTGGTGGCGTGGAAGGAATTTTGGGCAGC
>JAWMRA010000367.1:0-12541 GCA_035584735.1 Pseudotriccus pelzelni | reverse complement strand
GGCCAGTGCAGCGAGGAGGCACAGAGGCTGCTGGGCTGTGCTGCTGCCAGGGATGAGAACAATGGCCCTGTGGCCAGTTCTAGATTCAGGTCCAGCAGCTCCAGCTCCAGCAGCACCAGAAGCTCCATAAGCAGCTCCAGCAGCTCCTGGTCCAGCAGCTCCACAGGCTCCAAGGTGGTGGAGGAAGCTAGTACATCAGCATCCACCTCTCCCTGCAGTCCCAGGAAATGAGAGCATCTGTGTGTTGGAAAAATAAAATATAATGGACCTGTGAAAATACGTTCTGTTCCTCCTACAAATGAATCTTCTCGTATTCAAAACATCATTGAAGATTGAAGCCAAAATGTTGAGTAATTTTATTTCAATCAGCTGTGTTATAACATTAATAAGAGCATTATTGGCTTAACAAGTGCCTAAATGAATGATAAGGAGAAAATTTGCCCGTTCTGATAGCACAAGTATCACAAAATGTTACTTCCTTCAGTAAGTCAGATTTTCCAGAGAATTCAACAAACAAGTTTGTTTTTTGGTTTTTTTTCTTCTCTAGAAAAACCCAGAAGAGCTCATACCTTAGTCAGTTCAAGGCAAACAGTGAAATGCCACCTCTTGTATCAAGGCAGCTTCCTTTGGTGTCTGTTTTGTATTATAACAGAAGGCTTTCAGCAAAGCCTCTGGCAGTAGTCAGATGCTACTGCTCACAGTCCAAAGTGTCTGTGAGTAGTCAGCTAAAGAAGGGAAATGTTATGAGTTCTTTCTAACCAGCTTTCCTTATCTGGATTTCAAGATACTACCTTTCCCTTATAGCTCTTTTACTGTGGATCAGAGAGAACCTACAAATTTTCACATTTGCCATAAAAAATAAGTCCCATGCCCTCACCCCAAAACACTCTTTTATTATAAAGTGACAAGATCCTGTTTATTGTTCACTCTTTCAAGTCGCTTATCCCATCACAGTTGCCATAATTATGCACTGGACGATTTAGGTAAACCCAATCAAGCACCTGCAAGAACATGCTAAGAAATCCAGCAGCAAATTAAATAGTCTCATAATTTTCTTAGTAAGCCGCTGAAAAGGAAACGTGAGTATTGGCAGGGTGAAGGGCTGTGGGTCTTCCCACCTTGAGTTTTACTGAAAAAAAAACCCTCAACCAAACCCCCCTTTTCTACACTGGCTAAAGATAATAATTTTCTCCAGAGTATATCTAACTCAACTAATCAACAGTAATCTGATTACAGCAGCAGTGCTGTTTTACAAGTCTGTATGCAAACCACACTATTGTTGATGTTGGATAAAAGGATGGCAAAGTACCTTTGCAGCCCTTTCGCACATGCTTTAGCTTTCTCGGTTTTGATATCAACCACCAACAATGAGTTTTAAAGAGAGAGAAAAAATTAGTGAAAAGTTTTCCTTCAAGAGCAGATATCTGCCAAGAAACTGCATATTGTTTAATGGATTTTGAATGTTGTATGTGCACAGGAGTGATCAAAGCACTGCAGTAATTAAACCAAGTTCTTAGAATCCACTGTAATTTGCATCATTAAGGAGGTTAAATAACGACATTCAGTCAGGGATTTTCAAGGTACTGTGACTTTTCATAGTATGGAAAACACAGGCTCAATAACACTACTTTACACTTAATAACACAGAAAATAACACAGTCCATGCTTTTTTATCCTGCCGTTGGTTGCAGCAGTACCATTTTTGTAAGTAAACTTTTGTGCAAAGGCCTTTTTCAGCTTTACTGTTAAAAACTGTTTCATATCAAAGAAAGGATTAATTTCGCATCTAGCCTTTTCTTCTGACAGAGGAATAAGCTGGACTCCAATCAAATAGAAGAGAATATAAGGTTTTAGAAGTCTGGACATTACAGTGTTTATAACCTGACTTGAATTCAGTTCTGATTTCTGAAGAACTCAAAATCTTGCTGGGAATAAATTGGTGTAACCTTTCCTTCGTGATATGTGAAAGGCCAGAGCAAGGAGAGATCTGACTTACTGTGATGGTGGTTGTTTAAATCAAGATGTACTGGGAAATTATTGTTATTAGGAAAACAACAGCTTAAATTATGTGAAGGTCTCTTGCCTTGGTGCACTGTTAGCCTTCTGTGATACACTTGATCTCAATACAGACATCAAGTGCTTTGTTGTTTTCTTTTTCTTACTCCAATACAGCAATAGATCAAAGTTCTCCTTAGTAAAACGAGACTTCCACTTTCATTTTAAGCCAAAGAAAGCTCTGCAGGGCTGCTTCTTATAAACAGAGATAATTCTCTGGTGCTCTTATCGCACCCTATTCTCAAACTTCTGGCACCAGATTCCGCTCTGGAACACCATATCTTCTTTGCACTCTGAAAGAGTGGACAAATCAAGCCTAAAGAGCTTCTCTTCCCTTTAAAGTCACTGTTCCCTCACCAGAAACCTATTTTCCTGTGATCCGCAACCTTCACTGGTGAAGTATTTCTTTCTAATTAGCTTTACATCAGTTCTATATCCTGCTGAGCTTTTTTGTCTTACCTATATATGTGCAATCTGTCTTCTTTTTGTGTCAACCAAAGATTGAACTGCAGTGGTGAATATGAACAAATTTGCTACTCATTTTTCTGGCAGAAGTGTAAAACATTGGTAAGGCATGAATTTCACTTCCACTGAGCAAATGTCTTTCAGTTTGGGTAATGCGGGGGGATTTGAAGTAGCAGGTAAAGGAAGCTCCATGCTGAAAGAGTTTAAATTTTTGTCAGTCACAATCTGTGTGATGTGTGAGGATTTTATATTTGCACCTCTGTTGGTGTTACAGAAGTACATAAGGTTCTGTGTAGACCTGTTTGCACAGCCAGTGTCCTGAAAATATATGCACTAATACCAGCAGATACCTGGAACACCCATCTTTAGGGTGTTCAGAGAAATCTATTTGCAGTATTTCTCTGGAGTTATTCCCCTTTTTACCTCTCCTGTAAAGAGTTTTCTTTGGATTTTAGGATTATCTACACAGTGGATTGGGCTGCCTATCAAAAATCTGTGATTTCACTCCCAGCTTTACTGGAACTGGGAGATCTGCTGGGCATGCCTGAATATTCTCCCCCAGTCCCCCTCACTCATTCCCAAAATCCTCCAGCATCGTAACGTGTACATCTGCTAATTGCTGTGAATAACACAAATCAACACCCATTTCAGCTTAAAAATTTTATTGCAAAGGGCTACAACTGCACTGCCAATACATGCAAATATCAATTTCAGTTTAAAAACTTATTACAGATTGTTACAACAGTCCTGACAATATGTAAGTTTCAACGAGGGCTGTGGACATGGACAGGACTGTGACCTTAACTGAAAGCCTCTAAATTCTTGGAGTGGCAATGACTTTCTCTGGAAGAGCTGAGGAAGCCTCGTGCCCTGGAAGCAACCCAAGAGAAGCTTCATTTGTCCTGGAAGCATCTAGAGGCAGATCCAGAAAAAGGGATATTGAGTAAATATTGATCATGTGTATGATTCCTTTGGCAGCAGTTGTACTTCTGTCAGGGACTCTAAAATCTCTGATCCTCTCAAGCAGACTTAGAAAAAAACAAAAACAAAAACAAAACAAAAAACAAAACCAAACCAAACAAACAAACAAAAAAATCCAACAAACAAGTTCTGGGGCTTTCCAGCAACAGATAACTTGTCTATGTAGCTCTCACCTATCCATTCAATCCTCTTGAAAAACTACTTCACTTGCAGTTCTTTGGCAGGAGACAACTGCCAGAAACCTCACTGCCAGGTCTTTTCCCCTCTGCACACAACCCACGGGCTGCTCATGCCTGACCCATTCTCTCAAAGGCTTCCAAATCCCACACGCCTGTCAGATCTGCCCTCCCACCACGGCCCCGTCTCACCGTTCCTGTTGGCCGAGGGCGGGTCCCTTTTCGGGGGTGTGTCCAAGCGCTGCTGGGAGCGGCTGGGGGGGTGCTTGGGCACCTGTAGGCCGGTCCCGAGGTTCTCCTTGTTGGCTTCCTTCAGCCTCTTGGTGTCTACAGGGAGCTCAGGGCTCTGGGGAAGGTGCCCCGGCCCCGCAGAGCCGCAGCCATCGCCACCTGATGGGGCCAGCCCAGACTTGGGCTTCGGCCGCTTCCTCCCGCGCAGAGCAGCCCTTTTGGAGAGGTATAGCAGGTGGATATCTGGGAAGCAAAAAAAGGAAATACTGAGTCCACACGGGTCCTGGCAGCACATGGAGCAGTTGTACTTCCATCAGGGACTATAAAACACCACCCAGAAGGCAGGCATTCACTTGAGAATTCAGGTCCTGCTCTTTAAAGAACAGGAATCCTTCCAAATTTTCAAAACTGGAAAGTTTTGAAGTACCTGATAAAGTCTCTGCACTTGTACTGCAAATGGCACCCACGAGAGCTTTAAACTGAGACAGTCTCATCTCACAACAACCACCCTGGCCTTGTTCTTTCTCTGTGCTGTCAGAGAGACCTCAGTCCTTGCTTAAATGGTGGAAACTGATCGGCAATGTGAGTTATTATCTTGCACCATTATCTGGGACCTGGAAACTGTCCTCTGAAGTGAGCAACAGCTTCTTCAACTCTGCCATCAGCTCTTGGGTGAACAGCGGGGAGGGAAAAAGCTCCCTACAAAGACTGCAGGCTGCACCAGCTTTTCTCTAGAATGGATCCAAAGTGCTCTTAGGTCTTGCGAATTTGTGGACATTTAGGTTTTTCCATTAGTTACTGGATCTGTGAATTGTTTGACCTCAGGTGTTCTGCTGCTTTCTTTTCTCATGTGTCTCAGAATAAGTATCAGCAGACTGGTACTAAATTTAGTTAGTGATTTGAAGACAGAAAGTTTGGACTTCTGCGCTAACTTCATCAGTTTGGTGGGGGTTTTCCCTGTTGCTCCAACAGTCACCTCATTACTCAGTGTTGCCTCTGTAGCACTATCACTCTGCAGCAAACATTGATGGACACAGCTCAAAGTGGTGATATGTGGGTTGGTGACAAATCCCAGACTGTCAGGTTTTATTCACTGCTCTAATTCACACCCTTTTGCACAGAAGAGCACTGAGTGTAAGCACATTTGGAGAAGTGTGTTGGTGAGTGCTCTGTGAGGCCGTACAAGTACAGTATTTGAACTGAAGGCACATGGAAGCACTGACACTGAACAGTATCTAAACTGCTGTGATCTCTCTTTCTGTCACAGTCAGGCTCAGACACTTCTGAAAACTGGGACTCTTTTCTTACCAGTGTCCTCTGCTTCCGGGGGACTGTTCCCACAGCTCACATTGCCAGGTGAAGCTCTTTCTGCTGCAGCCTTGTTCCCGGACTCCCTTTCTGAAGACTCAGAGAAGATACTAATATTGTCCTTAAAAGAAAACCAAAACAAAATAAAACAAAACAAACACAAAAACCCCTCCAAAAAATCAAAGATCACTCAGTATTTTCTTATAATCACTCTAGGACAAAATAATAACTGTTCTTCTGCACTCCAAAAGGACATGTAACACACAGTGAACATCGCCCAGATGGTTTACGTGACAAGTGTTTTAAACTCAGAATTAAGGTTGCAAAACTGAAACTCAGGCTCTTACAAAAAGACCTGTTAAGCAAAACATGAAATCAGAAAATGAGAATACACCAAGTCAGGCTGTGTGTCCTCACAATCTGAACTTTGCCCTTGCTTATCACATGAGCTGTAAGAAACCAGCCAGCAGAAATCCAGATGCCCTCGTTGTCGCCGACACGTGTGTCAGGAAGGACAGACCTCGCTCAAGCCACTGCACAGGGCTGTGTGGGGCAAAACTGCACACAAACCACAGATTTTTCTGGCTGGGAATCTCACCCTGCACATCATCCACTTGCTAAGACATGACATTAAATCCTAATGTGTTTCTTGTTCTTTGGAGTCCTCTGCTGCCTCTCCATATGTATTTTGCAGGCAAACAGCTACCAAACTGCTGTATTTCCAGGACTGCATAGCAAAAATCTGTTGGGTAAAACAAACCCAAAAGCTGGACAACCATGTTAGGTTTCTATACCACGAAGGAAGTGAAGGCCCAAGTTAAGCACCTGGAAATTACTTTTAGACAGAAAGATATTCTCACTAGCACCTGTTCTAGAATATTCATCGCTTCTGTGAATAGCCATCAGTATGATAAAGAAGAATGGCTGTTCAGAGCCTGTAACATTTCCTTCAGATAAGGAAGGAGAAGCTTTTGAAAAGTGGTATGTGTGCTTTTACAGGAGATAAAAGGACTTGGTAATAAGATATGGGTAGTTCCAAAAAATCCCACTCCCCACCTTGAGTCTGCCCTCACTCAATGATAAACATACAGCAGGCAGTGGGACTGCATATAAATAGAAATACAGAAATACAGAAACTTTGACAAAGTTGTATAAAAATATGCAGAAAAGGCTTGTGCCAGTACTGGAACTGAACACTCCAGGGAAGTCTGGGAAGAGGCAAAAGGTAAGAGAAAGTGGACTTCTAATCAAAAGAGGGAATCTGTCAAACAAAAGGCCTAATAGTCTCTGAATTGCTCTTCAGCACAGAATAAACCCGAGCTCTTTAACCACTTCACATCCAGGATCAACATCTGCCTTCTCACCAGTCACACAGGTCAGGAGGCCTCAAAACACCTGCACCCCACAACTGCACAACTCACATACTTAATCCCTCATTCCTAACGAGGAAGGCTGGGCCCCAAAGTCCGAACCTTCAACATGGAAAAGATAAACTTCCCAAATGCAGTTCAAAAGCTGTCACAGCTGACAATGTTTAACGAGCAGGAGACAATACACTGAGAGGGCACTAAGGAAGGAGTCCTGCCAACTCTCTCTGTGCTGGCACAGTGACCTGCTCCTCCCCACACTGCCTTGAGCAAAACAATCTTATCCAGGCTGGAGCTTTGCCAGGGACTTGATCAGAGTATACATCTCTTTCTAGGGAGATACCCAAGAGGAACATGAACTAATCATTGGAACACTGAGAGCAATAGTGGCCAGTTTGCACCAGCTGAGGATTTCCTAGCTAGAAACTTTACTGAAGGCATCAGGATACTGAAAGAACAATAAAACTGCACCTCCAGCTCGTACACAAACCTGGCTCTCTGTTAGTGGCTATACGCAAGGTAGGTCTTACACAGCAGCACCAAGTGCAGTCCAGATCTTGTGATTTCCTTTGTGTTCAAAACCAAAAGAAATAGAGCCCAGATTTGGTTAAGTTATAACCTAAAAGGCTTCCACTTCATCCTCACAAATACACCTGCACTATGTATTTTTCCCATGAAAATGAGCACCTGAACTTGGCCAACACAGGCTAACATGTCTTATGCTCATTAATGTGGGATATTTTTGATTCCCTCTTCCTTTCAAAATCTTGCTTTACCAAACAAATGCTTCACTGACCGTTAAAGAAGCCTTTACTTCTCAGGCATGCAACAACACTAAAAAATTCCCAGTCCAGACCCCGGAATTGCTGTCGAGTAGAGTTACCTCGAAAAAGGCAGCCATTTCAGGGCAGGATGATGAAAGCGTCTCCTCAAACACCTGAAACACAACTTCAGCAGCTGCCGATCTCAGGCTGATGGCAGCAAGGTCTCCACCGGCACCATGGTCACCGCCGGCCACCAGTGTGCCAGTGCTGCCGTTGCCCTCAGACCCCCAGAGCCCCCGTCGTCCTCGGACCCCCGGAGCCATTGCCGTCAGTCCCCATCACCACCCTCACCCTCATACCCACAGTGCTGCCATTGCCCTCAGGACCACAGAGCCCCCTTTGCCCTCAGGCCCACAGAACCATCATCAGGCCCCCAGGCCCCCACTGTTCTCAGACCCCCCGAGCCATCTCCCTCGGCCCCCCAGTGCCATCGTCCCCAGGCCCCCAGAGCCACCACCGGAGCTCTCAGCTCTGCAGTGCCCTCCCCCACCGCCCTCAGCGCCCGCGGTGCCGCCGTTGCCCACACCCCTCCCTGTCCCCCAGTCCCCTTAGCCTAAACCACCTCCCGCCATCTCTCAGTCCCCCTCTCAGCCCTCACAGCCCCACCGGCTTCTCCGCCGCCGCCGCGGGTCCCCGGAGCCTCCCCGCCTGTCCAGCGGCCCTCAGGCCGCGATCCCCGCCGGGCGGTGCCGGCGGCGGCTCCTCGTCCCGCGGGGAGGGACTCGGCCGGCGGTGCTCCCTGCGGTGGCTCTGGTCTGTTTTTGCTTGTCAGCTTTTAAGCCCGCACACATAATGTTTTAATTTAAATGGTAAATTAGTTAAAGTTGGTTTTGTTTTGTTTTTTTCAAGTTTACCTTTTCAGTAAAGTAACAGCGTTACTGATCAACCAATACAGTTTGAGGAGCGCAAAAATTATTTGCAAATGGAATCCAAATCAGTTAAATAAAATCTATTAGAGAAGTAGCTGACTGAATAAACAAAATTAAATGAGAAATAATTTGGAGTTGTGTGTTGGGTCAGTCCTTAATGACAGGTTCTCCCCACACGGAGTTCAGCTGAGCTCTTTTGCTTTCAGTGTTTTCAGGAATTTTTGGGAGGCTATGGATATGAACCTATGAGCTGGGAAAACAAAGTGGATTTAAGTGTTTAAATAATGCAGACTTCTACCATCTGTAAATTCTTCCTGTAGATACATATTAGCACAAATATTCGTTTGCCCAACGTCTAATCACTGCTTTCTTTCCTGCTTTTTTGAAATAATGATTATTTTGCTTCATGATAATGTGCAATTGAGATGTTACTGTACAATTTTTATACTTCATGCTTTCAGATCTAGCCATTGGATCTCTTTCTTGTTCATATATACAACTAATACATGTATTTCTTATATTTCATTTTCTACTCGACAAGCATTAATATAAAATTGGAATAAATTTGTATGTTGCATTTTTTAAATACAAGGAACAACAGCTTTTATGTCTATTTATTTATACAAGTATCCATGTTTTCGACAACAGATTTTTTAGTAATCTTCCCTTTTTATACTGTTTTTCAAATATAAAACCAAGCACGTATTTAGTGAAAAACACTGTTTTTCGCAGTGGATCCTAATGAACTCAGTGGAAGGTCAGTCTATCGTCAGCTGCATTAGGAACCAAAAGCATTTTCTGCTGAAATCCTAGTGACTGCTCTTTTATTTTTATTATGGCTTATGACTTCAGCCTGAGCCCTCAGCCCCTAAGAACTGCTAAGCTTTTGATTGTGGCATTGTAATTCTGAGTGAGAAATCTGAAAATGAAGAAAAAAGTAGAACAAAAGAATAGGCTGAAAAGAATCAGCTCAATCAAGCAGAGTATAAAGAAACACATTCACTGTGACAAAAGGCCCTTAATTAAGGATGAAATTGTGTAGTATTTATGAGAACTGGGAATTAATGGAGGAAAGCAATTTAATCAGAAAGAGCTAATGGAGTCTCTAACAGAAATCATTCTTTCAGAAGGCTGTTTTGTGACAAACTTGTCCATTCTTTGATCTTTGATTTCTACAGTTGATTAGACTTAGCTTGGTGGGGGTGTGGTGGACACTGGCAGGGTAGAAGGCATTGAGAAAAAATCAAAATACATTACCATAGGCAATATTTAGGGGAAAAAAATGGGGTTTTGTTTGTTTCTTGTGGTCTTTTTTTTTTTTTTTTAAATGAAGTGACAGCAACTTTTTAGCATTTTACAGTAACAGTATCTTCCAGTCCATCAACATTTAGCTCACATTTACACACTTCTCGAAATGCTGGGAATTCTAATTACCAGTTGGTCATAGATACTGCACTGAGAATTAAATTTGGGTTCTTCCTTTCAATTTCTGAGTATCTGTAACAGTGATAAAAATATTTTCCAGGTACCCTACGATAACAGGTTTCTTTGCTGTGAGTGTATACAAAATTTGGAAATTAGTCATCTAGTACTGTTTAAGCAATGGTTTTCTAATGCGGAAAAACACTTGCTCTCTCCCACAGCAGTTGTGATATTAAATCTTTTTAAAAGAATGTTTAGACATTCTTGTCAGAAAGAAGATAAAAATGATTGTTCTGAGGAAAATATACATGAAAATGTTTATTCTAGACTTACCTGAAGCAGCATGTCAGCAGCTAATGAGCCCTGATGAAAGTGAAGATCATCTGGAATGAACCAATCAAGACAAAACGAAATAACAAACTGACCAAACAAAGAAACCCCAGACAGAGAAGCTGAAGACACTGATACATCTAATGCTGTTTTCAGGGTGCTGGCAGTTGTCTCTGCCTGGCTGCTGGCCTCTGGCAACCCTTAGTCCTTTTCTATGTCCATGTCTCCATGATCAGCAGACTGGGTAAAGATGGCTTATCCTGGCGCTGGTCTTGCTTTTCACGATACATTTTGATTCCTTATTTTAAGCAGGATTTATGCTTACATATCTGCTGACCCACACTCGGTTTTTATGCTTTGTCCTAATCTATCTCTCTTCCATTGAAGGGAAGGATGTTGTAGGAAATGTGTCAAAGGCCTCACAGAATTCCAGACCAGTGGCACTTGCAACCTTGTCCACTGGGACAGGGTCAGCCCATCATAGAAGACCACAAGGTGAGGTGGCCTCCTCCTGGGGCCATATTCTTGCCACCCAGGATCCTGTGGGGCGAGTCCTGTCTGCAGGCAGCCCCACACATCTCACAGGATGATGACCGTTTTAGAAGCCCTTCCCCCACGGTGGCTGCAGTGGGATTTTCTGTGTGAGGACGTGCTGCGGGAATGGCCCTGGGAACTCTGGGGGCCCTCAGATGACCTTGGGCCTGAGGGGCAGGGAAAGGCACCATAAGAGGGAGAAAACAGCACCTAAAGACTTTGTCAGGGAAATACTAATTTATTTGCTTCTGCTCAGCTAAAGAGTTTCTGGAACGCTGCTACTGCCAGCCTGCGAGGTCACCTCTTGCTGGGCTAAGGACTGGGGGCTGGGGACCCTCCTCTGAGAGGGTTGCGGGGATCCGCTGGGTAAGTAGTCCCTGCCCAATCAAGGAGTAGAGGGGCTGCAGCTGCTGCCCTGGGCACAGGAATCTGCCCCCTCTGGCTGCCCTGGCCCCTCCCGGGGCTGGTCCTGCTCTGCAGGGTCAGGCGCAGCTCCAGGGCAGCTGGGACTCCCTTGGAGGCCAGTCTGTGATGTACCAGCTCCCTCCTCCACCTTGGAGCCTGCAGGGCTGCTGGTAGGAGTTCTCTCCTGGAAGCTGCTGGAGCCGGCACTGGCCGCAGGCCTGTCGTCCTCGTCTCTGGTCTGGTGGAAGCCCTGCAGTCTCTGTGCCTCCTCGCTGCACTGGACCACGATGACACTGATGATGTCATGGATCAGTGGTGCTGTGTGGCTGGTGAGAAGGGGCTCCAGGACCTCCACCAGGACCTCAGCATGCAGCCCGCAGGCACAGAGGCCGTGCAGGATGGATCCCTCTGCAGCCTCTACCCTCCACCACTGCTCCCCGTAGAGTGCAGCCAGCCTCTGGCGCAGCCAGGACCGTGCAGGGTCCAGGAGGTGCTGTTGGCAACGGAAAAGTGCTGCCCACACTTCGGGCAGGATGCCACCCACAGGCTCTGTCCCTGCATCCTCCCCAGCTGGGGACAGTGTTCCCTGTGGAGAAGGTGGAATGGGCACCACAGGGCGCTGGGGGCTGTTCTCGGCCAGGCGGAAGCGAGCTCTCCCTGCCCGGCAGTTGGTCTCTGGTCGCTCCTCGGGATCTGTGATTTCAAACTGGATGTAGTCCTGCTCACCCCGCTCAGAGAACCTGACAGTTTCCACTGGCCTGCTGCAGAGTGGGCATGCTGGGATTGTCTTTGCCCACCGTAGGATGCAGCCCAGGCAGAACTGGTGGCGGCATGGCAGAGTGGAAGCCACGTCATTCCGAGTGTTGTGGCAGATGGGGCAGCTCCACTGTGTCTCTGTGGCCATGTCTGGTCCCAGCAGGCTGGGGGGGAGCTGAGGACCAGGAGCTGCTCCCACTCACAGGCACTGTAAGGTTGGAGCCAGTCTGACCCAGGCTCTGGCAGCACCCAAGTCTAATCAGTGAGGGACATGACATCACAGTCTGTCCCCTCGTGATGTCACAACCTGCCACTCAGTGATGTCACAATGGGACGTCTCACACCTGAACATGAATTGCAAGAAATGCAAGGTCACAATCCACTCCCTAGTGATGTCATAATACACTATCCAGCGATGTATCCACCAACCAATGGTGTCACAGTGGGACATCCATCCCTGCATTCCCTTGTGACTTCACACACACATCTTGATCTTAAGTTTTTTGCTTGCAGGAAGCTGGAAGAAAAATAAACTAAAGGAAAGCGAAGTATAATACCAGTTGGTTTCTACTACTGAGGTTTCGATTACTGTCCTCCAGTCTACAGCTTCCAGTGTCTTCAACTAAACAGTTCTTGCATGCCATTTATTTTTTTTCATATATAACTAGCTCAGTAACCAATTAACTATTTATCAACTTAACAGCTCCCAGAACATATAACAGTTATGATTTCAAGTTAATCATAGTCAAAGGCTTAAAATCTTCTCAAAGCTACAATTTTTGATTGACCATGGTCCAGATATATCCAGTATATATATA
>JAWMRA010000366.1:0-12560 GCA_035584735.1 Pseudotriccus pelzelni | reverse complement strand
ATTGCCTTACAGGGCTAACGAGCTCCACCTGCCCGGGGAGTGTCCCTGGCTGGGATCGAACCCTTGGCCTCGGTGGTCCCGCAATCTAACCACTAGGCCACCAGGGGCTCCCAGTGTTTAATGTAGTTATGAAGTAAAGGCTCATCCTAGTGCTGCTCAGTTTGTGGCTTAATTGTATTTAGACCCAGCTCTGAGCTGGACAGAGCTTGTTAGAAATACTCCCCACAGGCTGGAAACCATGTCTAAGGCAGCACTGAGAGGGGCTGGTGTGCAGCTGTAATGGATGGGAAGTTAAAGGTATTAAAACCAGCAGCTCTTTCACTGGATGTACCTGGAAGTGATGCAGATCAAACCAACTGTTTTTGGTGCAGTGTTATCTTTGCAGCTAAGCCTTCCCAAGACCTGTTCCCTACAGCCTCCCCTGAGTCCTGAGGGTGCAAAACTTGGCCCTAAGAGCAGTGAGACCTTGGTGGGTGGAAGAGGTTTTGGTTCAGCCACACTGAGACCCTGTGGGACTCTATCCAGATGCCAAAGCTGCTCACAACCTCTGGGCAGATCCCGCATGTCTCCCAGATGGCTCCAGCGTCATGTGCACGGGTCTAGCAGCTGCCACACACCCACGGGTGAGCAGCTTCTCCAGGAGAGGACATGCTTTATGCCATAAGGACAACCCTAACAGCATCCCCTCCTCTTATTGTTTGTCCCTGCGAGGGCAAATCCATCAGGAGAAGCAGGATTACCTCCAGAGACATTCTGTCCAAGTCCACATGGAGTGAACTTGGCCCAGCCTAAGGTTAAATGGGGCATTAGTTCAGATGGTGCTGAGATGGTGGGGCTGGGGATCACCTGAGTTTTAGGAGCTGCAAACAAGAAGATGAAGCAGCAAATATGTTGTTCAGGAAAATTCCTGAGCCTTTGCCTTGTTGTTGTCTTGGTTCCTGAACAAACTCACAAATCACCTCCCATTTAAGGGAAAATCCTCCCCCACTGACCAGGCCTAAAGCATCAGGATTAATGTCAGCCTTAATTTTCAGTTGTCACTTGCAGGGAAACATGGTCCCTGCATATTTCATAAATATAGGCTGAATTTTGAAATCCCTGAGAAATGAAAACACTCTCAATTTTTCAAAACAGCCAGGAATGGCTCAGGAGGAGCAGTAACTTCTGCAGCAGAAGGCAGGATGGCCTCCTTCACAGCTGGCTTGCCATCATTTATCCAGTGAGAGCTGTCCCACAGACAGAGGATAAATTGTTCAATGTGCTCTGTTTCTTGACACCCTGATAATGAAAAACTAATTAGTGTTAAAGTGTAGTTTATTGGGTCAGCTGGTTTGACAAAGCTCTTCCACCCACCTGCAGTCCGGCCTGGGCAAACCCTGGGGATCCACTGGAGAAAGGCTGAACAGCTTTGGTGTTTCCCTGTTCCTCTGGATGTTGTAGTTTTACTGGACCCCAGGAGCAGGAGTGATGATGAAATTCTCTCTCTGTAGTGCTTCCCACTGGAGCAAGAATATATACAGGCAGATCTCTGCAACGAGGCTTGTGAGATTGCCAACCTCATTTCTGCAAAGTTCCTAACCAGCAGCTGCACATCTCAGCTTTTTCACACTCCAGCTTTTGAGGGTGTCTGGGATCAGGGATTTTTGGCCATGTCTATTCCTTGGTCCTGCAAGACCCTCCCCTGCCTCGTGTTCGTCAAGGGTTTGATCTGAGGCTCTGTGTAACGACTCCCAGGCTCGTGAGGATGGGAGATACGGCACCGTCCTTTTTAATGAGTGATGGGGCTCAAATTAACATTCAGAGTATGAAAAGGAAGGACTCTTGAAAGAGTCCCTCATTATTTCTGATGTCAAACACTTTACAGGGAAGCCCAAGATCAGAGCAGATTTGGGGGGAGTGGGTGTGAAGTTGGGTTTGTGAGTGAAATTGGGCCCTTCATCAGGGCGAGGTGATTAACTGCAAGTGCACAGTGATCTATCTGGTCTTTGATTAATTTGTTAATGAGCTTATGATGAGCGACACCATGTCTATCTCACGTGTCAGCCTTGCTATGTGTCACTTATCCCTCGAGATTTAAATCAGGCAAAGATGCATTTCAGCGTAATTTTGGACTTTGGAAGGCAGCTCTGGGAACATTAATTGCAGCTGATTTTCGCTTTGAAATTTTGGACTGATTCAAAGCTCAGAGCTTCTTCTTCCTTGACAACCTGCCAGAAGGGCCATGGTTTGATCCCTTGTGTGAACCTCCCTGTTTTCCATTTGCAGCCATGTTTTCACAGATTTCACAGAATGTTCTGATTTGGAAGGGACCCAGACGGATCATCGAGTCCAGCTCTTGAGTTCTGCTGACTACAGATGCAACAGCTAATTTCTTTTGCACCCAAAGACATGATGCATCAGTGCCCTGATCCTGCAGACATTTATCATATCCCTCCAGCTTCGCTCATGTAAATATTTCTACTGATTTCAGTGAGACTAAATAACACCCAACACAGCAAGATGAGACAACGTTTAAAGGATTGGGACCTTAAATTGCACCTCTGAAATACCTCATTTCCCCAGAGATTTCTGAAACTAAAGGATCAACTTTTCAAATGCTGCAAGCTCTGTGTAGGAAGAGGCAGAAGGCCTCGTGTTCACAAAGGGATGTAATTTATGCAGACAAAAGCAATTTAAACTAAAATTGATCCAGCAGTACAAAAAGTGATTGGGTCAGTAGCTTGGCAAATAGGAAGGATGAGTTCACTCCACGGGCATTTACAGTGGATAATAAATTAGATCTGGCTGAAATATTTTGACCAGAGGGGTGGGTTTTCTTCAATCACAACCAAAGTATTATGCAAAAACCTGTTATTTCAGAGCTTCAGGAAGATGGAACTCAGGTCCAGGTGACATTTAGAAAAACTGTGGCTGGATAAGTAAAAGGGGTTGCAGTGTAAGCTTATGGATAAAATTCTGGCTGAAGTTCAAAAACTTCTGGAAACTGCAAGTATTCTTTATATATACTCTAGTGATCATGTAACACTCATAAACAACAGACGTAATTAGAAACATTTCAAGGCTTTGAAATTGCTTTACTTCTGGAGGAAAATGAAACTGTTGTTGTGGTGTAATAGAAACTGAACCCCTGGGTCAGGACGTTGCCTGCATGACAAACAGGCAAAGGGGAAACGGGGGTTCTGCTCTAAAAAGGGCTGTGAAAGAGGCTCAGCTGCCTCTCAACCCAAACTTCCCAAACCTCCTGGTTTCTTTTTTGTTTTGCATCCAAGAGAAAACAATTTGCAAAACCTCAAATTGTTTCTCGAAATGGGAGAGGAGGTTTCTGAGTGGCTGCTGCTCCTTTTTATTGCCTGGGATATTAAGAAAAGCAGTAGATTGTGAAAAAGTTGACAGATTGAAAATGTTTGTCACGTTTTACTCTGCATTCATGCTGGAAACCGCTTAAATACCTATTACCTGTGACTGAGGATTCCCAGGGCGTAAGTGGGGAATTGTAATACAACAATATAAAGCCAGGATTTCATAAGTTACAAATTTGGGTGGATATGAACCATTCTATGCTTGTTGAAAACGGATCTTTTCATGAAATGGGGAGGCTTGTCTTGTGAAGACATTTGAGGGAACAAGGAGCAGCAAAAAAAAAAAGAAGTTCTCTCATTAGTGAACATTTTTCACAGCATATTTTCAAATTCTTATTGGAATCTGCACTGATGGATCTCCAGCACTGGAATCATTTCAGCTGGACTCACCTTCATCTGCTGTGTTGTGGTTTTGGTTCCTTTTTAGGTGCTGGATTCAAATGGTTATGTAGAGAAGCCCTTAACAACTGGCACCTTGCAATTTGATGAAAAGACATTTTTCTTTTTACCTTTTAGTTCAAAAACCCAAGAAACCACATCAGAATTGTATCCATTTCCCTTCAAATCACAATTTTTCTTTTCTCTCCATTTGATAGCAGGCGTTGCTTGAAGAGAAAAGGTCAGAGAGTTCAGGGGAAAAAACCAGAATAAGAATTCTTTGTGTTTTTCATGTAAGACAACTTCTGTTTTCTAACAGTCTTGTTAAAGATCTTGCAGCAAAATATCAAAATAGGCAGGAGGAGACATGTGTGTTCAAAACCTAGATATTTTCTACCACTGCAGCCTGTAGGTTGGAAGTGATTCCCCTCCCTCCTGTCTCTGAGATGCCACACTGAAATCCTGACCACTTCAGCTCCTTGGTGGTGGGATCAGTGCTGCATATCACTCTCTTACCCATTTTACCTACAGTTAAACTTAAACTGGGGACTTTGAAGCCACCCAGGAATGTGACAATAGTTAGGCTGGGAGCATCATTAAAGGTTTATGAAGATGTGCATCACAGCCACCAGCTCAAAGGCAAGTTTGGGCTGTGTTGTCCCTCTGCCTTGTTGTGCTGCGAATAGAAATCCTGCATTGGGAGCCCGTGTTTCTGGGGTATCTGCTGAGTTAGACTGGCTGGATCAATCAGCAGAGCTGGGGGGCTCTCCTTCTAACCAAGAGACAAGATGTAGGTGGCCCACATGACTTGAACTCTAATAAAGGATGCAAAGATTTGAGGTAATTTCTGGTTTCTTCTCTCCTTCCAATATCCAGCTGCCTCAGCAGATGGAGGCACTGTGATACCCCCCTCCATCACTCAGATGTTCAGCTGTTGGACAGTTTTTTAAGCTGTAAAATATTCACATGACACTTCTCTGTGCTCCTCAAAGCCTTGTTTTTGCTGTGGTGCCTGGCAGGACTGCCTGAGAAGGAGAGGAGAGCCCAGCTGGTTGCAGCTGCAGGGTGCTGTGGGCCTTTGCAAACTCCCAGGGCTGGGCAGGGGAAGGGCCCCATCCTGGTTCAGACACTTGGTCCTGAACTATCATTAATTAGCAAGAAAAAGACATTCCCTGGTTATTTCTGAAGCTGAACACTGGATGTTCAGGGAATAGCAGGTTGGAAAGCTGAGTTTAAAGAGGTGTGCTATCTCCTGAGTTAGGCAGCAGCTGAACAAGGCTTTGGGGCTCTGCTGACCCATGGGATGATGTGGATGTGGCCCTTTCTCCACAGGCCATCTCATTTCCTGAAGTTAGGGTGGAACATAGGCTTGCAGGGCACAACATGAATTAGGTGGCTCAAAAGCTGTGTAAACTATAACAGAACATGCTGGTTTGGAGCAAAGGCTGTGTTTTCAGGAGTGGATTAGCTACTGCTCCAAAACCTCCCACCTGAAGGAGGAAGATGGGTCAGCAAGAGGCTTTTACTAGACCTACATCAAGATTTTGGGTAATAATTAAAAAGAAAAATAAATTAATTGCCTTAGGATTCTAAATCCCTGTTTGAAAAAATGGCTTAAGATCTTCCAGGACATCAGGCAACTAAGTGGTTAAAGTTGCTACCTATCTTCTCAAAACTGTCCTTGGTGTTGGTTTAGACTAATCTGATTTATTTTACCAGGAACCAGTTGGGTCAGAAACCTCAAGTCAGCCAGCAAATGTTCTGCTCTGGTGTTTTTCTTGGTTGATGGACAACAGTCAGGGCTGCAGATGGGATGTCAGCACAGGATCCCTTTCTCCCAGGCTCTGACAAGGCAAAGGTAAAGGCAAAATCAAAGGCTTCACCCACAAGGGTTGTTCTGACATGAGGACTGTGGAGAGATTTGCAGGTGTAGAGCCACAGGGTCATATCAGCTCTGAGCTGGTCTTTCAAATCTTCTGTAGCATGAAAACCTGGATGTTTTACACCAGCACTCAGGTGTATCTGCAGCAGAACATCTGTTTGTGAGGCTGTACTCACAAAAACTACCAAAAAACGGTCAGTTAAATGCAGAGTTAAGTGCTCTGAAATCCAAGAGATCTGAGGGTGGCTCTCTGGTTTTGTACATGAATGGTAGGTGAGAGGCATCAGGGAGAATATTTTCCTGGAAAGGGTGGTCAGGCCTTGGCAGGGGCTGCCCAGGGAGGTTTGGAGTCCCCACCCCTGGAGGTGTCCAAGGCAGGCCTGGCCGTGGCACTCAGTGCTCTGGGCAGGGGGACAAGGTGGGGATGGGCACAGGGGGATCCATGGGCTGGGAGGGCTTTTCCAATCTCAGTGGTCCTGGGATTCTGTGACCTCCCCTGTTTAGCAAACTCAGTCTGCTTGAGCTGTTTTCCTCACATCTTGTGGATCCTGTTATTGAGGTCAAAACGTACCTACTGAGAAACAGGTACCTCGGCAGTAGATGGCAAAGGTGGATGGTTCTAACCGGACACCTGCAGTAAGAGAATACAACTTGAAAAGTGTAACTGCAAACACTGCCCAAGAGGGTTTCTCTGTAAGGCATTGATTGGTGAGAGCTATAAAAGGGTTGGATATAATACTGAGCTCCAGGGAACGCATATTATACCAATACACGCCATGGTTCTTCAGCCAGGTGAGGGGAGCAGCTTGAAGGACCGTTGATGTTCTTCCTCCCCAGGTGAACTCCCCAAACTCAGACCAGCACAATAATGTCTACAGAAGAACTTTAAAACGTTGAGGGGAAAAAAATAAAAAGTCCTTCCAGACATAGGTTTCTTTCATATGGGTGGATGTGTGTTGTGAAACATCTTTTGTTATAGAATATGATTTGTAAACTTGGAACCTGACCTAGTGAAAATACCAAGATCAAAGGGGAGGCTGACTTTGATTTCAGCAGCCTTTGGAACAGACCATTAGCTGATAATAATCTATCTGTGCATTTGTATTTGGTTAGTGTCAAATCATTACTTCAGGAGTCAGAAAGGGTTGTTTTGTTTTTTTTTCCTTGGCACTTTCTGTTTGCCCTTTCTTGAGTACTTTTCACCGCATTGGAGTCCGTGAGAAAGGCTGCCTGGGCAGCTCAGCCAGCAAGAGGATGACGTGAAGGCTTTGCCCTGTTCAAAGGGTATCTTGTGTAAGGTTTTGAGTTGGTTTTGCTCTGGATGAGTTGCCATCTCAGCAGGTGGACACTCCAAAGCACTTAGAGTAGTTCGACTGTGTAGGGAGGGGGCGAGGAAGGTCAAGGCAAAGCTGGAGCTGAGCTTGGCGAGGGATACAAAGAATAAAAGAGGCTTCCACGGGTGTGTCAGCCAGAAAAAGGAGCTCAAAGAAGCTGCACCCCCTGATAAGCAAGGCTGGAAAACTGGTAAGGACAGACAAGGCGAAGGCTGAGCAACGTTTTTGCCTCAGTCTTCACTGGCAACCTCTCTCCCCACACCTCTCAAGTGGATGGACAGCAGGGTGGGGACTGGGGGAGCAAAGTCGCTCCCACTGCCGGAGAACATCAGAATTGTGACCACCTGAGGGACCTCAATGTGCATCAGTTTGTGATGAGATGTGTCTCAGAGTCCTGAGGGCTAATGGAGTTGCCATCTCTCCACAATATTTGAAAAGTCTTGGCAGTCAGAAGTCCAGGAGACTGAAAAAGGGAAAACATTGTCCCCATGTTTAAAAAGGGCAGAAAGGAGGACCCTGGGCACTACCACCCTGTCAGCCTCACCTCTGTGCCTGGGAAGATTGTAGAACAGACCCTCCCAGAAGATCTGCTGAGGCACATGGAGGACAGGGAGGTGATGTGGGACAGCCAGCACAGCTTCACCGAGGGAAAAATCCTGTCTGACCGACACAGTGGCCTTCTCTGATGGAGTGACTCCATCAGTGGCCAAGGGAAGGGCTACAGAAATAATTTGTCTGGACTTCTGTAAAGCCCTTGACGTGGTCCCCAAAAAAATTCTTCTCTCCAAATCGGAGGCAGATGGAATCACCCTTCTGTGATTCTATTCTATGATTCTAAGCTGAGACCTCGTTGGTTCCACGCAGCTGACACGTCCCACAGCTTTTATGTTGGATAGAACACCACTGACCTGCAACCCTTGCAAATATCTTTTCCTCTTTCCTGCACCATTAATCTGTGTTTAGGATTAACTAGAAAAATATTTGAAGGGCCTTCCTGTTATTTCTACTTGTCAGATTTTGATGGAACTGGGCAGTTCAAGAGATGCACGTGCTTAAACCCAGAAGCCTGTAAAACCAAATGCTGCTGAGAGTTCACAAGGCTTGAAGAGGAAAGTTTGATTTGGAAAGAGTTTTGACAGAGAGGTTGAACTGATTCTTGTTTGCACTGATTCTTGCCTGAACTGATTCTTGCCAGGAAAAAAAAGCATTCCTGTGGTGCAGGTTTCACATGGAAAGAGATGAGGGTACCTGAGGGGCCTGGCCCTGGAGCAGCACTGATGCTCACAGGGTGCTGAGCTGTTCACATTCAAGAAGCATCCCTTTGCTGCTTGTTGGCCAAGTCATATTCTAAACCTGAGATTTGCTGCTTAAGGCAGATTTAAGCCAAAAACATCTCTCTGAGACCTTACACCACAGTTGGCGACAAACCCCTCTGGCCAAAACCAGAGAAAAAGTTAAAATATTTCATTTGGAAGTGAAATAACTCCAAATTTTCACTTGACAGAGGTTTTTAAGTGTTAAATGTACTTCAATTTATGTTTCTTCTAACAAAATCATATCATGTTGGGCAAAATGACCGAAATTGGGGTTTCTTCCTGGTATTTTATTTCAGAGCAGCTCAAACACAATTATCTGAGAAAGGATTTGCTTAATACACTGAAACAGAACCTGTACTCTGAGACTTCTCTTTTGTGTCACAAGATGGGCCATAATAACCCATCTCCCAGGTAAACATCTGTAATTCCCATCAGCACTAAAAAAGTCAGGAAGCTCTTGCTGTCTCTGCCTAACCCTGTCCATTTCTCAGAAATGTAAAAAAAGTTACCAGCCTCAAAACTTCACTATTTATCCTCCTCACTTATTACTAGGTCTTGGCACAAAGACAAGGACTCAAACCTCAGGAGACAGTCTGAGACCTCAAGACACCTCCCCGAGGCCAGGCAGAGGCATCGTGGTGGGATGGAGCTGTGAGCCCAGTTTGTGTCAGGAATGCCTTCAAGTTCACATTATTCATGAGCAAGGAGAGAGGAGAGTGTGTCAAGCTGGGGGACTCCACAGGCCATTTTAATAATCTGTTCTGACACTGTGAACACAACATCTTGGTCTTTCACCAGGATGCTGTTCCTGTGCTGAACAACTCGCTGCTGAACTACAGTTTGGGGTTTGTTTTTTTAGCATCATCTTGGTGAAAATACTGATTGTACCTGAGCTTTGAGATAATGTTTCCTACTGATCAATTATCTCCAAAAATTGATGCATTTATTTCTCCTTTATGCATTTACATTTCTCCAGCTGCTGCCTGCTGGGTCTCTGGTGCTGTGATTTGCTGTCTCACAGGCCTGCTGGTGTCTCACAGCATCTCTTGGCACAGGTGACGAGGCTGCTGTTGGGCAGAACAAACAGCCATGACATTTTCAGCAATCCTCACCCTAATTAGGCTCAGTAAAGCACTGGGTCATCTCCTGACTCTGACAGCTCCCAGGGCCCACACTCACCCCTCCTGGATGTGCTTTCTCAGGACACTCTGCTAGAGCTGTGGGTGATGCAGAGCAGGGCACTTCAGACCTTTGTATTCACAAGTTTCTAAGGTCCAGTCCCGGTCAGGCAAGGAGAAAAACATAACCAGGGCAAAATTAATGATCTTCCTTCCCAAAGCCACTCACAGCTGTGCAGCTGGTGGATCCTGAAAGGCATCACACAGATCCCCAGGGCCCGTGGCTCTGCCTGCTGAATGTGAGCTCCATGAGGACCTTCAGCAGAGGTGGAGGAGCATCTGGGCAGGGGCTGCAGCTGGAGCTTTCCTCTTGCACTCATCAGAAAGGTTTTGTCCCATGGACTGGGATCCCTCATTTGTCCAGTGCCTTGGACAGGTCATTTAACACCTGAATCTATCAGCAAAATGAGACCAAGGTCACTCGACCCCAGTTAGCCAGGATCATGGAGTGACACAGCCATGACACACTCCTGCTCTCAGCTGGAACTGGCTTTGGGAGTCAGGAGAAAATGTTTTCCCCACAGGCATTAGTAGCACTGGAGGAACCCAAGGAGCTGGACTGGTCACCAACTTGAACTCTGCCAAGTGTCACAGCAGAGCACTGTATCTCTGTATTTCTGTGCCATGGGGTGGGAGTGGGCAGCACAGGCTGTCCCAGGCTGATCCCTCACTCCGGTGGTGGCTCATGGCAGTGCTGGCTTTTCTGCAGCCATGGGCAAAAATCCTCCATCACTCCATGGAATTACAGGGCAGTTTGGGAAGGCACACCTGGAGTTTTGTTACACATTAAATCAAGGCCATGGCAGGTGTGTAAAGCTGAGATTTCAGAGCCATTCGGACAGCTAATATATGTGGCAGTTGTTTATGCAAAGGAGTGACTGCTGAAATGAGGTCTGGAATTATTTGTATTGTTTTTTAAATCCCTTTCTCTGAATTTGTGTGATATTTGTGCAGCTATGAGGGAATAACTGAGTAGAATTCCCCAAGCTGTGCCATCTTGCTGCAGGAAAGTTGCTCTGCAAATTCCCCTCTGAAGGCAGAAACCCCCTGGGTTTCTCCCCAAAGCCAGGTCGCTCCTCCACACTCTGCAAGACCCAGGAAGAAGATGCAGAGGGACTGGAGCATTTTGAGGCAGAATTCTGGTAATTCAATCCCTTCAGCAAAAAAGTGACATGTTTGCAGGGTGAGCTGGCCACAGTCAGACCAGCCCTCAGTCACACTCCCAGCTCCATTCCCTAATGCCACCTCAGTTATTCTGTGTGCTCTGCAGTGACAGGAGCATTTCTGTGGTTGTTTTAAAAGCTGAGCAGACCAAGATGATGTCCTTGAGGCCCATCACCCTCCCCAGGAAGAGGCCTCAACTCATGTGGCTGTTGTTTGTCTTCAAGGAACATGAGTTGGGGCTGAGGGAGATTTTGGAGATTGTTCTAATGAGAACACATGTCTGGCAGCTGCCTGGACGCATCTGCTTTTCTGGCAGGCCGTGTTTAATAGCACTGACTGTGTTCTCCTTTCGAGAAGCAACGACTGAGGGTGGCACAAATCAGCCATATTTCTGCGTTCTGGAGTCTGGCCCCCTGTTTGTGTCAGTGATGCTGCAGAAACCGTGACAAGCTCTTGGCTTCACCAGTGTGGTCCTTACAAACGTGGGGAGTGAGTGTCACTGCAAAGACAAGTGCAGCCATGAAATCAGGAGGCAAACTAGCAATAGTAGAATTTAGTAATCTTGGGTGCTCCTCCCCACCACCCCAGCTTGTCTTTCCTTCCATAGCAATATTGGCTGCTCCTGGAAGATTGTTTGCTGTCTCTGCTCCCTTCATGCCTTAATGTGCAAAACCCACAGAGCAGGAACCGCTGTTGAAGATAAAGTGGTGGTTAAGAAAAAACCTGTTTTATTTCTAAAACTGGTAGATACAGTGCAAAAACTGCTGCTGGGTGACCTCCTGGGAGCAAGGAGGTGTTACACTGACCAAGGCATTCGCCTGGTGATGTGCAGAAGGAAGGTGGGGGTGTGGGTGCTCAGGGTGGGCCGGTCAGAAATGTCCTTTCTGTGACAGCCTCCACTTCCACCATGTGCTCAGATCTCACTCTGTAGGTACTAACAGAGTGTTAGAAAATTCCAGAGGCAAAGACCACTGCCCCCATTCTAAACTGAAGCTGTAAAAGCAAACCAAAGCCCACATCAGCCAGTCCCAGATAGAGAAATTCCCTGTCCTCATTTTTGCACTCGCCTTGGGAATACCATTCACTGTGCGAGTGTGTGATTATTTCTGGAAAGAAAAGCTATTGAAGACTCGGTGCCAGTGTTGGCTTCGTTACAAATGCAGGGAGGAAACTGTCAAATAAGTGGTTGTGTTTTCAGATGCACCACATGTGACTGGGGCCGTGTTAGAAAACACGATCCATCCCATGTAAATCATGAACCGCTGAACAAAAGTCCTATTTGTAAATTGGAATATTGGCAGCCAGCTTTCAAACTCTCAGGATTGAAAATAGCTCTGTGATGCTTTGAGCAAGCACAGAAACACAGCAGGGCTCCGCCAGGTTCCCTTGGCCCTTGCCAAGTTTTGACTCAAACCCTCTCTGCCTGTATGAACTAGGAGAAAAACTAGAGTAAGGACCCCCAAATTTGGCTTGACACACAAATGAAGTGAAACCTGGCTCCAGGGGAATTCATTCCAAACAACATAATTTGTCAGACTGACCGTATACTCTAATTCTACGAGGTGCTCAATCACTTGTGTTAACCATTCCTGTTGATTTGTCCCTCTTGAGAGCACATGAAAAAGAGGAACCCTGTAAGTGAACTGCATCTCAGTTTGTATTATCCAGATTTTCAAAACCCCATAACTCATTAGGACTTATTCTGTGGGCAAAAGGCTTAAGCAAAAAGGCTTCAAGCCAGAATACCATTCCCTGAGATAGCAGGACATCTAAGGAAACTGCATTTTTGAGTGATCTGAGAGAATATAAATTGAGAGTTCAAACTGAAAGAGGAAAAAATTAGGTCACATATAACGAAAAAATTGTTCCCTCTGAGGGTGGGCAGGCCCTGGCACAGGTTGCCCAGAGAAGCTGTGGCTGTCCCATCCCTGGAAGTGTCCAAGGCCAGG
>JAWMRA010000364.1:0-12616 GCA_035584735.1 Pseudotriccus pelzelni | reverse complement strand
CCTGGCCTTGGACACTCCCAGGGATGGGGCAGCCACAGCTTCTCTGGGCAACCTGTGCCAGGGCCTCCCCACCTTCCCAGGGAGGGATTTCTTCCTGTCATCTCACCTAAACCTCCTCTCCTCCCGTTTGAAGCCATTCCCCTCTGTCCTGCCACTCCAGCTCCGGAGGCAGAGCCCCTCTCTGGCTTCCTTGCAGCCCCTTCAGCTCCTGGAATGTCCACTAAGGCGGCCTGACACAGCTTTAGAGCCAAACTCCTCCTGTTTGAGCCGCACATCGTGCCCCTCAGGCGATTCCTGTCCCCCATCTTCCCAGTTCAGGACCCACGTGCCCCCTCCGTGGTTTAATCTCCCTCCAACCCTGGATCCACCTGGCACCCAGCTTTGCTCTCCCAGTTTCCTGCAGCCGCCAGGAAAGCACCACGATTAGATAATCATTACAAGGCCAATTTCCCTGGCACTCCAGCACTCAGGTGACTGTCACACCTCAGGGCTCTGTGATTCAGCCCCTCATGGCCAGATGCTCGAATAGCAGGAATAACATCCATTCCCTGGGCATAAGGTCAGCTCCTTTTTTATTTTTTTTTTTTTTTTTTTTATGTGTGTCTTCTAGGCCATCATTTCTGAAGGAGTGAGTGACTTGGACTGATGGTTTAGAAATCACTGGTGATCCCTGAGACCACGACCGGGAGGCCGTTGGCTTTCTGAGTGTCTGTGCTGGTTCTGAGAGCGGCTCACAAGGAAAGTTGGAGATCCACAGTCATAAACAGTGGTTCAAAGGGGCAGTAAAACCCACCAGAACTGAGCTCTGTGGAAGTATCCCCTGGACCTAGGTGGGGTGGGGGGATGTAAAATCATCCCAGGAGCTGCAGCTCCAGCTCATTTAAGGGCTGTGAGAGCCTGAAGTGCAGCTGATTTGAGACACAGTGCCGGGGAGCCAGAGGAATTACCCTCCCAAACATTAAGGGGGTGCTCTTCCCACGGAGCAGGGAGGGAACTGTTGTTTCCAGCCCCGGGATAAGCGATCCAGAGGCAGCTGCAGCCACAGCACCTTGCTGAGGAGGGAGAGTGTCGTGGAATCACAGAATCGTTTACGTTGGAAAAGACCTCCAAGGGCTTCAAATCCAGCCATTCCCCCGGCACTGAGCTCACCACTGAACCATGTCCCCACGTGCCACATCTTTTAAAAACCTCCAGGGGTGGTGATTCCCCTGCTTCCAGTGCCTGACCACCCTTGCCATGAAGAAATTTTCCCCAGTGTCCAATCTAAAGCTGCCCTGGTGGAGCTTGAGGATGTTCCCTCTTGTCCTGGGGCTTGGGAGGAGAGCCCGACCTGGGTACAACCTCCTTCCAGGGACTTGTAGGGAGCAATAAAATCCCCCTTTTCTTGTCCCCAAAGCCTCCTTTTGCCCAGATTGAGCAGCCTCAGCTCCCTCAGCGATGGAGGGGTGAGGGCAGAGCTCGAAGGCTCTCACGGACACCTTAATCGGGGGTTAATTGGCCCGGGTGATTGTCCCAGCTCGTGTTCCTGTGGAGTTACTCATTTCCCGGTGACATCATGAGCTTGGGAAACGGCCTGTGATGTCAGAGCCGAGGAGGGAATGCCTGCAGGGACCTCCTGCCGCTGCTCCTCTCCAGGACTTTTCCTCACCTAACAATCCACCTGCCCTCTGCTGGCAAAATTCCCCCCTTCCCGCGGGTGGGATGCGCTCTGCTGGCTTTGCACCTTCGGCAGCCCAGTGGGTTCCTCACCCCCACGGGGCGGCTGGCGCTGCCCAGAGCGCATCCAGGCAGGAAGGGGGTGGTTGGGGTGTTAACTCATCCCACCAGGGGCACCCTCTGGCACACCAGACCCCGATTCCAGCGCGTGGCTCCCCACGGAAAGGACCTGCTGGTGGGGGTGAGGAGGGGCAGGGTGCCCTGTGGTGCTTGTGGTGTCACACCCTGAGTGTTCTCCACCACCACCGACCTTTCCAGGGTCACAAACAGCACATTCTGAGTGGATCTCTTGTTGCTTTCTTCGCCCCACGGGAATCCACCGACTTGAAATGGATCTGATGACTGACAGACTTTCCCAGGAGCCTCCGGGGACAAGGGTGACCTCAAACTCTTTGTTTCTGTCCTGTTCATGGCGTGGAGCTGAAGGAGGAGAGGTTTAGATCAGATTTTTGGGAGCAAATCCTTTCCTGTGAGGGTGGGGAGGCCCTGGCACAGGTTGCCCAGAGGAGCTGCCCCATCCCTGGGAGTGTCCAAGGCCAAGTTGCAGCAACCTGGGATAGTGGAAGGTGTCTCTGGGCGGAACTGGATGATCTTTAAGGTCCTTCCCACCCAAACCATTCCACGGTTCTATTCCCTGATTCTCCCCACCCCAAGGCTGAACCATCAGTCTTCCTTTTCTTCACCCCCCACTTCCACCCATTCCCTGTGTTTGACCTGAGAAATCAATAAGGATATTTTTCATACAACAAGCAGGACAGGGGACGTGGCAGCCCCTGCAATTCCCAGCTGCAGGAACGACACCATCACTCTGATCTCGCCAGGGGGCTGTGGGGTTTGTCCCTCTGCAAATAAAGGCAAGGCAGAATCCTTTCTGTGTGTGTGATAAAACACAGAGGAACAGGGTAATATTTGCATTCACAGTGCCAAGCATTTCCCATCTGTTCCTGCAACGCTAACGCTGGTTTACACAGAAAATGCAAATGTTTGTGGGTTTGGTTGTTTGGTTTGGTTTTTTTTTTTACACTCAATTCCTTCAAGCCTAATCCTCTGCTGAACAACAGCTCCTTGCAGGGGAGTTCAGTGGAAAACGAGGATGCTCAGCAGCCTCTGGGAACAGCCCTTTGGCTGTGCCCAACCCCAGCCTCGTGCCCTGCCACTCATCCTGAGCAACAAAACTCCGAGAGGAGGACGAGCTCTTCGCAAGCTGAGCTTGAACCGCTGCACGTTCTCCACGGAAATCCCCTGTCTCGGTCAGCAGGACGACAGATGAAGTCCTGGATGGCGGATCTGAGGTAGGGAAGCCTCAGAGGGCTGGCGCAGAATTCCATTTCTGAGGATGGCACACGGATCTTACACCCCCTGTGCCTCGGAGATCCCTCCTACCACCGCTCCATCTCCTGGAAATACATCACTGAAGGGGGCTTGAACTCTCTGGTTTAGCTGAGGACCTTCCTGTGGGAGGGAGATGTCTCACTGAACAAACTCGGGCTTCCCATCCCTCAGGCCGGAGCTGGAATCACCCAGACAACACCCCCCTGGAAGGGGGGGAAGGTCAACACCCGGATTTAGTTCATCCTCAATAAATATAGTCCTCACTGATCAGAGCATAAAGGGAGAGATGAGCTCCTCTGGGGGGACTCTGATGTATTTTTAATGCACCTGATGCAGACAGTGTGAAGTGTTTTAGCAGTGGCATTAAAACATTAACAGCTACATTTGGGTACCAATTTGCTTCTCCTAAGTGCCAGCTTAAATATCTGTGCCACCAACATGGAATAAATAATCAAGCTCCTCTAATCCTTCTGGCCCCCTCTTGCTAAGGATCAATATTATGATATAAAATGTTGGTTTGGGGTTGTTTTTTTTGAGGAACAAGCTTCTACTGGGGGCCTTTCTTTTCGACACCTTGTGCCTCCTGACCTGGGAACAAGCCTGAGTCAGGTTTGACACAGTTTTCACTGGGGAAATAAATCTCAGCAGCGCTGCAGGTATCAGGAGGGGACAGGTCTCTGTGTTCTGAAAGGGCTTTTGATCCAAGCTGACACCAGGGAGACAGAGACCAGGGACAGATGCAGGAAGAGCTCAGTGAGCTGTGACAGTGGGGACAAGAAAAGAAAGGAAGTAGAAAACAAAGCAGGTGTCTCCTGCTCTGCAGGTTTGAGAGGTGCACGACGAATTCACCCGGTCTGATGCACACAGGGATGCTCCAAGCCTTCCTCTGGGGAATTCCTGTCGGTGTGGAGCGCTTGGAGTATTGGATCCCACCCCCAGCAAGCAAAAATACAGCTCGTTTCAGCCCGGCTTTGGTTTTTACACGGGGTTTACAACAAGGTTTTTGTTTCCAAGGAGCGGCTGAAGCTCCTCCTGCCCTCCAGGAGTCACCTGGAGCCGGGGCGGCCTCCGGCAAGCGCCACATGCCAGGATTGTGCAGGCGGGATTTCAGGGCTGTGAGTGTGGGCGTCTTGGGAAATTGCTGGTCCCTCTGCTCACGTCCTGTGTGTGTGCAGGGAGGCACCTCAGAGCTTCCCAAACCGGGATAAACACCCCCCTCTGCCTCCCCCAGGAATACCCTGGTGGGAAAGGAGGAGCAGAAAGGTTTAGGGATCTCCGTTCCCAGCACCTGAGATGGATTGGGGCACCATTAGGATGGAAAGAGCTGCTGGCAGAAGCTGCACGAGGTGCCAGTGCCTTCCCCCTTCCCAGGATTCCCTATGGATCCCCCGAGGGATCCATCCCCAGAGCTTGGCAGAGCCCTCATTAGAACATTCCTTCGCCATCACCCATCCCATCCTCAGTTCCTGAGGAAAACGCTGAAAATGACACCAGGATGAAGCTTTGGCTTCGTCCTCTAAAGGGTTAAACACACCTTTCCATGAGCTGGCAGATGAATTCCTTAATTATTTTATTGTGTTCAGTGGATTTGCCATATTCTTGGTCAGGCTTTTCCCTGGGTCTAGTTGTTAATTTTTCCTTGTAGAATCTTTATCAACATTCAAAGACTGGTAGAATATCTCATTTATTTTGTTTATTTGACTTATTTATTTGTATTTACTGTGAACAAAGGAGTGTTTAAATACCGGTGGAATATTTAATTGTGGAAATGATGTGTTGCTTATGGACCCAAAAAACACGGAATGTCAGGTTTAATAGATGGCAAATAAAAGAGAAGGGGGGGAAAGGGAGAAATAATTGCATCTTTTGCTTCATATAAAGCAAGCAGAGGGTTAAAAAAATTCCAGGTGAGAAGTGATTAACAAGCTCCTGCAGGTGTTCCCATTGATTTGGGAGGACTGGAGTATAAATAGGAATTCCCAGGGCTAGGAAGGCTCTTTTTCCATCCTTATTTTGTGCCTTTTTCTTCGTGAACTGAAGACAGGCTAGTGCTAATCAAGCTCTGGGAGAATTAACTTGAAGAAAGTGACCTGTAATTCCACTTTTGATGTCCATTCACCTCTTCTGTGACAGGCTGGGAGCTGCAGGAGGGAAGCTGGAGGTGCCTTTGGCTTTCTGGAAGTTATGTCACTCGGCAAAGCCTTGTGGAAAAGAGCACGAAGTTGTCGTGGCCGATCCTTCAGAGAGCATTTCCTCTCTGCTCCGCGCGTTGGGAAGCTAAACTTGGTGCCCACGTTATTTTCTATAAGCCTCTCTTGCCAGAAGCTGAACTAATTTCAATCAAATTTAAATGAATTTTAAAGCCCGCAGTGGATGATTTCTGCTGGCGTTCAGCCGAAAGCCGAATTGGTGGCAGGCTGGGAAGGCAAAAGTGAGGGTTTGGAGAAGAGGTAATGGGTTTTTTTCTGGAGGAATTCCGTTCAGCTTTGAGCCGGGAGAATAACTTGAGAGCAAATTGCTCTGAGCTTTAATGGAAAGAGGCAGAGATAGGGATCTGAGCCGGGCTCTTCTCGAACTCCGTGGTAATGATTGACTTGCAGAAAAGCAATAAAAAAAAAACAAACCCGCCAGGCTCCTTGTTCTCTCTGCAGCTCCTTGTTCCCCGCATGCCTTTGGAATTAGGCTGTGAATTTCCTGGATATGAGAGAGAGCTTTACAAAGCTTGCCGAGGAACGGAAAGCATCAGCCACCCCCCCGGGGAGGGTTTGATAAATGGCACAAAGCTCCCGGTCCTGGAAGTGCCACCGAATTCCCCAAATTCGGGGCTGGCCAGGAGCCTCCAGGCAGGAAATCCTGTCGCGTAAAGCTGTTTTCCTTGCGGCTTCCCGTGCTGGAATTTTTCTGCAGGAATAATCCAGCCCTTTGGGGCTGTGAAGGGACAGAGGGAGCTGAGGTGACCAGGGCAGGGATTGTCCCCCTGTCCCAGCTGGGGGGGGGCTCATCCCTCATCTTGCACTGATAAAAAGGGAAATCCTAAATGCAGGTTTACCGTTAGAAACCCACGGTTTACCTTTTTTAAAAAAAGCGCTGCTCCACACAGAAACCGAACCAAAGCGACAAAAAGAACCCCCCGAAACCTCTGGGGCTGCGGAAAGGATGATGTTTTTTAAAACGCAGCAAGTTTTCTGACTGCTTAAGGACGTTCCCCTCAGCTTGCTGCCCCCACTGCTGCTCATCCTGCCCACATTCCCATCGTTTTCCCAGCCCCTGATCCACGCCCAGCCCTTCTCATTTCTGGGACACCTGTGCAATACCTTGAGCTCCTCGAAACTGCTTTCGCTGCCATCGATTCTTTTTTGTGCTTATCAAGCCAAATGAAAAATCCTACCAGAGCAGAATGCAATTTATTTTTTAATAAACCTCCAAATGGAAGTCGATACATCACAGAGAACTCTCCTTTTTTTTTTTTTTTTTTTCCAAGGGGGTAGTAATTAAAGCTATATATTACTGGAAGCATTAAAGATTTAATACACTTTTAGGTATGTTTATAAAGCTCCCATTTAATCTTTGGACTCTCAGCAAGAGTGATTTTTTTCCCCACCCCCTTTTTTTTTTTATTCCCTCCCTCCCCTTCTCCCCGGGTCTAAGGTATGGAGGATGTTTGCAGAGCAACATTTAAACCTCATTAGCTGTAATTCGTATAATTATCCTGTTTGATAAATTTCCCTTCGACTAAACAGGCAGAAATAAAGGTTTCATTAAGAATGATGAATATTTATGGGTTGGGGTGGGTTTTTTTTCACCTCCTACCTTTGCTTGCTTTACAAATATTTGCATGGGAAGACACTGGTTTGCTTTATGATAAAGAAGAGGGAAAATGAATCTGTAATATCATGGGTATAATTTGCAGAATACAACTTCTACTAGAAAAGTTTAGTTCACAGGCATCACAAACAGACAGGAATCTTTTCCATGTCCTCACAGGAATGGTTTGAGTGGAAAGGGAGATGTTCGGGAGGGAGGGCAAAGGCAAGATAAAGGTGATGAGCAGCTCCCAGCACGTCTGGATGAAGCCTCCAAGGTTTTTTTTTAATTTGAATGCCACAAGCCTCTTGTCAGCCTGGCAGAACATCTGATGTAAAGGAGCAGTTGAGTCAGGAATGCCAAATTTAAATGTGTGTGCGCTCCGAAGTGGGAGAGGAACAGCCCTGGAACTGGGGAGGGTGCTGGTCCTCATAGACATGGAAAACAGCAGCTGGTTAAAGGGGCAAAAGAAACCACATGAAAAGCCAAACTAATGGCAGACCTGGCAGAGCAAACTCGTGCCTGGGGTGCAGGTTTGTGGTTTGCAGGTGTCTGAGAACGACTCACAAAGGATTTACCTATCAGAGTGTCACACTGAGGAAAACAAAGATGTTTCGCCCCTGTGCAGGAATTGTTCTTAAAGGACGGAACCACGAGCCCGGCCAGCGCTTTGGACAGTAAACACTGCACTTGTTTCCATGTTCTGAACCCAAAGAGGGTTTCCCATCAATATTCTGTGCTTCTGGCCTTAAGGTTTTGGGGTTGTGTCTATTTTGGGGTGTTTTTTAAACTGGAGCAGCTTCTGTTTCGGTGCAATGTTCTTATTAACAGTCGATTGGATTTCTTGAACTGCTTGTTGTCCTCCTGTGCTTTTAGCTGCAGTCCTTTCCAGCTGAATTTCTCGGGGTAAAACTTGAATTCTGCCTGGTTTATCCTAAACCCAGACCGACAAACTGTTACAAATGCAAAAGCACTGCTAAGTTTGCACTGTAAAGTCAGCAGGAGGAAGGGAATAGAGGGTGGTTCTAACTCGGAGCTGGGGGGGGGAAAGGACTTTAATTCTTCTGTGATAAATTATAGGACATAAGAATAATTTATTGATGGTTTTAATGCCTTTTATTCATTATCAAACTCTGTGTAGCCTGTGAATTGCTTATCTCCTCCCCTGCTGTAACCCAGGCAGCTCTTCAGCCCATCTGTTGTTTTCTTTTGAGCTCTGGAAACATCTCCTTTACGCACCAAGTCTGTGACTGCTTTTCTTTAATTTTTTTTTTTTTTTACTTTAAAAAGTTCGGGATGAACCACAAAAAGCAGCTGTGAGTTCATTTTCCTTTCTTAGAGCGTTGCCTTGAGGGTTAAAAAAACAAGTTAAAAGGCAACTTGTAAATCAAATATAGGTGGCAAGCCGAGCGCTGGGCGTGTTCATCCTGGCAGTATTAAAAATTTTAGCTTAATAATAATAACAACAGCAGAAGGAGTTGCTTTTTTGCGAGCTGTTTTTTTAATTGGCCTGGAATTCTAAAAATCAGGGAACGACAGAAATGCACTGGGAGCAGAAGATCTGAAGCCAAGGGCTCGTGCTCGCTCGGAGCATCCCCATGGCAGTAAATCCCACACACACGTTTTAGTCCAAACGGCTCGTATTTGAAACATCATCCTCTGGCTGATGTGAAAAGGGGGTGAGGAGCTGGGGGAGGGCTTTAATTCCCGTAAATCACACCGGGAGAAGCCAGGGAATCCTCTTTGTCAACGAAACAGCTGGAAGCGATCTCAGGGTGACACGTGTCAAAGCGCCTCCATCCAGGCAATTACACGGGTGATATCCCTCTCTCCTGAAGGGCCCGCTCCCGGTGGCAGCAATAAGGCAGGATGTTTTCCCAGCTCACAGGAATCCTGCCGGTGGATTAACAGCCCATAAAAGTGCTGGCAGGGCCGAGTCATCCTCCTGACAAAGGGCCACGGAGGTTTTTACTTCTCCTCTCTCTGTAGGTCGGATCCGCGCCGGAGCAGAACTTTCTGCTTGCTTTGTGTCCTTCGGGAAAAGCGCAGGAAATCTTTGGGGAAAAGGGGTTATTTCCCACCTGTGGAAATTTTTACAAGCGGCTTTTACGTTCTTGGTGAAAACAGAAAGGTTTGGATGATTTTTTTTTTTCCTGAGCTTTTTCCGTCGTGTCGATGCAAATCTGCCAGTGGATTTTTCTCACGGAACGGTTTGGGTTGGGAAGGACCTTCAAGATCAATCAATTCCAACCCCCCAGCCCCACAAACTTCTGCAGAGGTTCATATCACACAGATATTCTGGAATTCCCCCGCAGAAAGAATGGATAATATGAGCAAAAAGAGGGTTGGGTTTTTTTATCTTTCCCACAGCCTGGCATCGAGTCCACAATTAGATCTGTAATTAGTAACACACACAATAATAGTTGTTTTGTTTATTTGGAAGCAGTTTGTAATTCCCTGTCTACTAAAGGAACGTTAATTAATCCTTTGATGGTCTCATTGGGTCCCTTCCAACGTAGGATATTCTGTGATTCCGTGATTAATTTTGACACCTTTTCTGCCAACATCCCTTGGAAAGAGATGCCTGGACATGTGAGAGAAAAACCTTGATAAACAGAGCAGGAAGGAAAAATTCCATCAGTAAGGCTGAATTATTGCTTTAAAATAACACAGAGTTGACACATTTTGAAAAGGTTTTATTGCTTTTATTAACTGTTGTAGTAGATCGAGCTTTTTCTCACAATGAAACTTTTTTTATCTCCCATTTTTCCCCCTCCACCCTCAGCTTGGAAAAAACTGTTTGAACCACATTTCCCATGGATTTTTCTCTTTTATTCTGGGAAAAAAAAGAGTTCTTGAGCAACAACTTCGTTTTGAAGGGCTGCACTCGGGTTTTAGAGCTGCAGAGGCAAAAACTGTGCAAGCATCTGGAAAGATATTTATTATATTTATTATATTTATTATATTTATTCTTTTATTTTGCCAGCACCTGCCACTGCTCCCCAGCAGTTTTATTTCACAGCAGTGCTGCCTCATGAATTATGAAAAAATAAAACAACTTTAAAAAAAAAAACAACAAACACCTAAAATATAAAATATTAAAAAAAAAAGTTTTGCCTCTCCAAGTGCGGGACTTTTTGCCTCATAAATTGTTTGTTGATTCTAAATTCAAATCTCACCATTTCCCCCCCCCTTCCCTTATCCATAAACTTGGAAGTAGCAAATCTTGCCCTGCACGTGTTGCGGAGGAAGATGCTGATTATGGGAAATGGGATAAATTTGTGTGTCAAGCCCGAAACTCTTCCCAGGATTTAAAGCACAAACTCTCCCAGGGGCTGAATCCGTCAGGGCCAGAGAAATTCCAGGCAACTGCCCTGTTTTGTGGAATGCTGGTGGAAGGATGGGGGTGGGAAGGGACCCCAAAAATCTTAAGGAGCCGCAAGACAAATTTTCAAGTGACGCATTTATGGAATGAAGCAAAGCCCAGCTGAGGAAAGGAGGAGATAAACGTGTTTTCCTGGCTCTGAAGTCATTGCAGGATTTACAGCTCGCCAGCAGAATAAAAGGGAGAAGGTTTAATGCGTGAAGAGATAAGGATGAATTTTGTATTGAGACCAAACAGCGCTTTTAACTCAAAATGCTTTGTCACAGCGTAATTTGCTGTGTGTCTTTGCACCCAGTAACTCTTTGAATTCAAAGGCTTTTCAGAGTTGCTTCAAGTGCCCTGTTAATGTGCAAATGCTGCGACTGGCAGTTCTGTGTAACAGCAAATGAACCCAATTATGATAATTCTCCCACAGCTTCAGCGCTTTTCGCTCCCTGTGTTTGTCAGAAGCCGCATTTTGTGTTCAGTGGGCGCCACAAAGAGCAGAAAGCAAAGTCTGTCCACCCACTTTCATCTCTCTCGGGCGAAGAGGGAACTGAATTAAAGCATCCTTCAGCAGAGTGCACCGAATTACACCACGGGTCCCAAATTTGGGGGAGAAGCTCCATATCCACAGCGCAGGGAAAGTTATTTCCTGCTGATTTCTCCAGCCTTGAGAATAAACCGTGCTCAGTCTTTCTCTGGGGCTCTGCCCTGAAACATTTCACCTGCTTTGGGGAAGAAGAATCCCAGTAAAATGCGGTTTTTCTGCAGTGCCAGATTAGGAGATTTGTGAAGATCCACATTTCGTCTGCACAGTTATATAAACGTTCAGCAAAACCGCACAGGAATTGTCTTGGGAAGTAGTTTTATTCTTATCGTTGCAGTTTTTTTCCTTACTGGATAAAATACTTCCATACGTGGTCCAGGAACTTTGAAAGGATTTAAATATGTCAAAATCTTTTCTAAAAGCCTCTTTTTACAGAACAGGGATCTTTCCCCAGCTGAGGCTGGGCTTTGTCTATGAAATCTATATTTTAAGCTCGTCACAAGATGTACTGATGCCTCAGATTTGGAACAAATTCTCCTGTTCAAGAGGAGGCAACTTGAGTGAAGGTGAAGGTTTCGGGTCAGAAGTGGAACTTTCACGTTGCCTTTTGTTTCAAGCCTTAGTTTTGCTGAGAGATTTGCAGGAGTTTTCCTGCCCTTTCTTTCTGGAAAATTCCAACAGCAGCTGGTGACTGGGAGAGGGGGCTGAGGAGGTGACAGGCAGGGGGATGCTCCTGTCCTTCTCAAGGCTTCCCTTACAAAATCATGGAACGGTTTGGATTGGAAAGGACTTTAAAGACCGTTTCAGCCCTCTGTGATGGGCAGGGACACCTTCCACCGGACCAGGTTGCTCCGAGCTCCATCCCACTTAGCCTTGAACACGCCCAGGGATGGGGCATCCACATGCGGGCAGCCTGATCCCCCCTTTCCCGGGATTCCCTGGCTTTGCAGGATCTGCGGGCTCACAGGCCCCGCAGCCGCCTCCCTCCCGCCGCGTCAGCGTTGCCAGGCAACGCCTAAAATGGCGGCGCCCGCGCAAGGCACGCCGGGAGTTGTAGTCCAGCGCCCCGCCACCCCCGCGGCCCGCCCGTTGCACGGGACTCGCTCTCCCATCACGCCCCGCGGCGCCGCGCCAAGGGCCGAGCGAGCGCGTTTACCTGCGGGGAGCGGGGTACAGGTGGGGCGCGCCGCGGGGGCTGCTGGGAGTTGTAGTTCGAAGCGGGGCGGCCGCCAAGGGAAGCGAAGCGGCGGGCGGCGGCCGCGGGACTACAACTCCCAGGGGGCAGCGGGGGCGGCGGGCTGGGCGCCGGCGGAGGGCGGGGGGTACGAACGGGAACCTCGGCGGTGCTGCCGCGGTGGGGGCTCAGGTGAGACGGCAGGTGAGGAAGGGGAAGGAGAGGAGGAGGCGGGAGCGGGCACGGGAGGTGAGCCCCGGGGCGGGCGGAGAGCCCCGGGCGGCGCCCCATTGTTCGCGGGGTCCCGGGGCGGGATTGGGTTTGCCGAGGGGTGGGGGGGGATGAATTCCTGGGGGGAAAAGCCCCCTCCAGCCGGTGCTCTGGCTGGGGAGGCTGGAAGTGGTTTGGGATGAGGGTGGAGATGGGCAGAGCCGCCCATGGTTGGCTCCTGCTACGTTTGGGAACGAATCCCCCTCCTTCTCATCACCCACTAAAACTCCGGGTACTTTATTTCCCAATAAACCAACTCAGTTTTAACGCGATTTTTTTTCCCAACCTGAGATTTTTGGGGTTGTGGGCATTTGGTGTTACTGGTTTTGTTTCTTTCTTTTTTTTTTTTTTTTTTTTTTTTTTTGTTGTTTTGTTGGGTTTTTTTACCATAAAATTCCAACCAAAA
>JAWMRA010000363.1:0-12644 GCA_035584735.1 Pseudotriccus pelzelni | reverse complement strand
GTCCCACCTGCCCCTCCCCTGGCACAGCCTGAGGCCGTTCCCTCTCCTCCTGTCCCTGTTCCCTGGGAGCAGAGCCCAAATCCCACCTTGCTCCCACCTCCCTTCTGGCACTTGGAAAGAGCCGAAAGGTCCCCCCTGAGCTCCGGGTTAAACATCCCCTGCTCCTCACACGACCTCAGGGCGCTGAATCCCTCTGCTCCTGGAATGCTGGTCCCTCAGAGGGATGGCAGCTCTTTGTAGGGACAAAGCCTGGCTGGTCAGAGGCAGGAGAGCAGCCGGAGCCCATCCCACCATCGGAGGAAGGAAGGCACAGGCAGTGTCCGAACCCCAGCTCTGTCCCGTTGTCCGAGCTCGCGGAGCGACACAGGGAGGAAGGCAAGAAACGCTCTGCATCTCAGGGGAGACCCCTGCCGAAAAACTGGGATCGTGGTGGGATGAGGGGCTCCAGGTGACATCTCCCGCGTGCCGTCAGCCGGACCCCACGGGCAACGCGAACCGAAAGGGGAGCGTTTCAGGCGGGTCCCGTGGGTGTCCGGAGGAAAAGCCGACCTTTCTAAACCGAAACGTTTCCCTCCAGGGGAGTGGAAAGGCTTTGACTCCGTTCCAGCTCGAGAGGGAAGCAAATGGCAAAGCACCAAGAGGCTCCTCGTGCAGGAGCAGCGTTCCTGCCCCGCGTGCCGCTGCAGCTCCCGCTCAGCCCAGCCGAGGGCTGGCACTGCAGGGTTGGCACGGGGAGGTTCTGGGGCCGGGCTGCAAGGCTGGGATGAGGCTGGGATGAGGCTGGGAGAAGGCTGGGAGAAGGCCGGGCATGGCTGGGATTTCTCCCCTCCCCTTCCAGGTGACGTGATAAATCGATCCGTGTCCACATTCCGTTATGGAATTCTGGGCTTGCCCTTTGAAGGGGCTTTTTTTCAGGCTCTTTCGGGTGCTCGTCCTTGGGTGGGAGTGAAAGCCAGTGTTGTCCTCTTTCTCCAAAGACTCTAGAGGGAGCCTGAAGGATTGACTGCAGCTGGGCAACTCCACGGCTGAACTCAGGGAAAATGAATCCCGTTTTTACTGCCCACCCCCTGCTGCTGCCCAGACTCCAGTTGAAGACACTACACGAAGTCCAAGAGTTTCTAGGAAGGTAATAAAGGAAGGAATTTATGATTTCAGAGGATGATAAACATCAAGACCCTTAATCCCAGCAGATAGCCTTGAAAAAACCAGAGGGGCTACGTGGCCAGAAGAGCCTTGACACAGAAAGCTGATCCCTCGTTTCTGGGAGGTGTCAGCAAGTTTTAACTGAGCTTGGCCTGGAGATGTTAAACTGGTTGGAACTAATCCACGTGCAGAAGAGGTGAATCAGTGTCTAGCAATTCACTAACCAGTTGCTCAAGTGCTGGTTGTTAAAAAATCTGCATTTCATTGCCTGGGGAGGGGTAAAGTCCGGCTTAACACCCAAACAAATCCAAGGAATCAGCCCCCAAAGTCCTCAGAGCTGCTGAGCTCAGGAGCTGGGGCTGTCGAGCAGAACATCCCAGGCTGGACCATGAACATTCTTGGTGGGAGCTGGGACACCAGGAGGGGGGGAAGGAGGGCAGGGAAAGGGGCTGGGGGAGCCAAAGGGCAGCTGAGCCCTGGGTGTGACAAAATCGGCCCCGAGGAGGTTCAAGCTCAACGCAAAAATCAAAGGTCTCTGTTCATCCAAGGGCAGCAGGTCCCAAATGGAATCTCTTGGGAATGGTGAGAGCAGCAGCTCAGACTGCTGCTGGAATTCCCATTTATTCCCTGTGGATCATGGGACAAATTTTCCTGCCGAAGAGGGAATTTGTATTAAAGCGAGAAGAAAATCTCTGCTGTGTTGGGTTGGTTCCAGTCACAGACCTGCCCCCAGCTTACTGAGTGAGCTTGGGGGGTTGTTCACATCATTCCTCTTCCCGGGACACAAAATTTGACAGGAAATTAAACCTCTTGATTAGGATCTGAATGAATCTAAACCCCAAAATCTAAGAACACCTTTCCTGTGGGACAGTTCCATCAGGTGGGATTGAACTGGAGTATCGAGACAGTTAAAATTCGAGATGAGATTCAACCCCGAGAGTCAGAAAACCTTATTAAAAAAAAAAAAAAAAAAAAGAAAGAATAACAATCCCCATGTTCCCTAAAATCTGTGTTGACATTCCCAGCTAAATGAGGGATTTATCCAGTCTTCTTGCAGCTGAGGGTCCCACATGATGATGCATTTTTCTTTCTCATCCAAGGAAGGGGTTTGAGTGCTGGAGCCCCTGGCTGGGCTGTGGTTGCTGCAGATCCACCAGGACACCTTCCGGAGCCACCTGAGAGGAACAGCCCTGCTCCCATCCCAGGACTGACCCATCATTCCCAGAGGAAACCCACTGGCACGGGGGAGCAAGGCCTGGGTGTCACCCTGCTGTCACTCTGCGCTGTTCTTTAAATAAACAAACACACAAACCCATCTCCCGCGGGACTTTTCAGGACTTCTGGAGACTTGTGGTTGAGGCTCTGGATTGAAGCCAGAAATGGCTCCAAAACAATCAAGGAGTCTCATATTTGAACTGGGTCTTTGGGCACCAAAATAGAGAAATGGGGAGAGGAGACGAAGGGGAAGGGGAAGGAGAAGGAGAAGAAGGAGAAGAAGGAGAAGGAGAAGAAGGAAAAGGGGAAGAAGGAGGAGAAGGAGAAGGGAAAGAGGAGAAGAAGGAAGAGGAGGAGAAGGAGAAATAGGAGGAGGAGAAGGAGAAGGAGGAGAAGGAGAAATAGGAGAAGCAAAAGGAGGAGGAGAAGGAAGACAAGAAGGAGAAGGAGGTGAAGGACAGGGAGAAAGAAGAGAAGGAGGAGAAGGAATACATGGTGGGGGGAAAAGGGGAAGAAAAGGTTCCAGGACTCCATCCAAGCATCCTGGTGCTGATCAGAACAGCTTCTCCTGCTTCCTGGGAGTGAACAGGGACGATGCCAGCACTGGGGCTGGGCAGGGGGGACAGGACAGGAGCAGGTTTTTTGCTGCCACCCTGGCACATCCACCCTGGCACCTTCCCAGGGGCAGGGGAAGCTCCACCAAAGCGGGGCAGAAAGTCCCCCCAGCCCAGCCCAGCCCAGCCCAGCCCAGCCCAGCCCAGCCCAGCCCAGCCCAGCCCAGGCCGGTGGGTTTTGCTCAGCGCTGCAGTTTGGGAAGATTTCTGGCTGCTGCTCCAGGAATTCAGCGGCTGAGCCAAGCAAAAAGTGCCTCTTGCTCCCAGATGGTGACCAGAACCCCCCGAGAAATGAGGGGATTTGGTGGGTTATAAAAGCAGGATGTTACAGAGCTGGGAATTGATCCCAACCCCCCCAATCCCTGGTGGTTCCAAATAAGGTTGTCAAGGAATTTTAGCCCCGTGCCAGGAGCGTCAAGTTGAACTCAAGTTCCCTGGATTCCTTTATCCCGCATCCAGGAGCATTTTGCAGCTCCAGACGTTTTGCTCCACCAAACCCAGCCAGGCATCTTCAGGTGGGACTCTCCAGCTCGGCCTGATGCTCCTCCAGCGACTATTTATAATAAACATTTAAACGGTTTCAACAATCCAAAGTCACCTGTAAATTGCCTTAGAGGGGATTTTTTTGTCCACATAAAAAGAGCACAAGCCCTTTTTGTATATAATTCACTTGGACAGGCCAATCTCCCATCCCAGCCCATTGCGGCTGAATTATTAATGCCTTAAGAGGTGTTTCAGGATGAGAATCCTCTTAATTAATGAACAATAACTCCCTATCTGGTAAACATCCAGCATTTAATTCTGAATTCTTGCTCCCCTCCAATGAACGTTTGGGCCAAGTCATCCCGTTCGTGCAGAGCGTCCTGAACCAGGAGGAAAAGGTGATCCGGAATAAAATCAAGGACATTTTTTTTTTAGAGTTAGTTTTAACTCAAGAGGTTTTGATTACATAGTTTGATTTCTGCCCAGCTATGGTGGAAAAGTCTGGGAAGGGAGGGATATTATCATATATATTTTTATTAAATTTAATTTTAGTACATATAGAAGATATAAATTAACATTCATAATATTATAATCTATGTTTTTATTTTAAAGTAATGGATATAAAGCATGCATGAATTGCATTCGTGCTATTACGATACATATTTTTATTTAATTTAATTTTTTAGAATGCATATAAAATATCGATTAACCTTCATCATATTATAGTAGATATTTTTCTTTTATTTTTAATGATGTATAAAAAAATCTACATTAATTAACACTTCTAATATTACAATACATATTTTTATTTTATTTTTAAATAACGTATATAAACCACACAATAAATAATATTCATATTATAATAAATATTTTTATTAATTTTACTTTTAGCATGTATATAAAATATAAATTAACATTTGTGATATAATATATATTATTACTTTTAAATAAGGTATATAAAACATGCATTTATTAGCATTTATAATATTGCAATAAATACTTCCATTTATTTTAGTTCTTAGAATGTATATAAAATATAAATCAATTAACATTCCTAACATTACAATACATATTTTATTTTATTTTTTATGATGTATAGAAAATCTACATTAACTAATATTTATAATATTACAATACATATTTTAATTTTATTTTAAAATAATGTATATGAACCATGCTTTAATTCACATTTATAATATTGCAATAAATATTTTCATTTATTTTCATTTTTAAAATATATATGAAAGATGAATTAACATTCACATTATAATACACATTTACATTGTATTTTTAATGATGTATAGAAAATCTACATTAACATTTCTAATATTACAATTCATATTTTTAATTTATTTAAAAATAACGTATATAACCTGTGCATTAATTAACATTCATATTATAAAATGTTTTTATTTATTTCAATTTTTAGTACATATATAAAATAGAAATTAACATCCACCACATTAAAATACATATTTTTATTTTTAAATAATGTATACAAACATGCATTAATTAGCATTTATAATATTGCAGTAAATATTTTTATTTATTTGAATTTTTGAATGTATATAAAATATAAATTGGCATTCATATTATAATACGTATTTTAATTTTATTGTTAATAATACATGTAAAGCCTAAATTAATTAACATTTATAATATTACAATAGATTTTCATTTTATTTTTAAATAACCTGTATACAACATACGTTGATTAACATTCATAATATTACAATACATATTTTAAAATAATGTATATAAAATATACATTAACATTCATGATATTCTAACACATATTTTTATTTTTAAATAATGTATGTAAACCATGCATTAGTTAACATTTAGACATTGCAATAAACCTCTTTATTTATTTTCTTTTCTAGAACGGCTATAAAATACACACAAATTAACATTCATACTATAATAATCCGTATTCTTAGTTTCAAATAAAGTACATAAAATGCGCATTCATCAACATTTACAATATTACAATACCTATTTTAATTTCATTTTTAGTCAGCTACATAAACTGTGTATTCATTAACATTTATAATATCCCAATCCATACTTTAATTTTAATTTTACAATTTCAGAAGCCACAAGAAAATGCCCTTTCTTTTTTTTTCTTTTTTTTTTCTTTTTTTTTTTTTTTTTTCCTCACAAGGAGGCAATTCCAGTTAAAAGGAATCCTTCGGAAGTGCAAAAACCCCTTTTAAATCACCCGATAAAATCACAACTGAAAATAAACCCGGCTCTTCTGACCTCCCCTCTCTCGGCTTAACCTGCCCCAGAGAGGAGCTCTTCCACCTCCAGACACCTCAAAAAAAACCCCCAAAACCTAAAAAAACCAGCTGTGCCGCATTAATTGCCCCAATTATTTTATATTTGGCTTTTCCCAGCTGAACTGGGACAGCTTCTCTTTGCCCGCTCAAGTTTAACCCTCCTTGCAGCAAAAAACAAAAATCAAATCAATCTTGTTGGAAGGGTTTGGGGGCAGAGGGGAAAAAAATTAATACAGGCTGTTTTTTGGTTTTTTGGGTTTTTTTCTCAGTTGAACTATAAATGCTTTTTTAACAGGTATCCAGTAAAAACCCAACCAGGAATTCCTTAGGATCCCAAAGCGGCCCATTTTCAGGAGGATGAAATACAACCCCTGTTTCCTAAGGCACAAAAAGCTACCAAGGGCTTTTTGCCTTTTCTCCGGTTTCTCGTCGCTCACTTTCCCACTTCCAAACGGAACAATTTTAGACTGGAACGGAAGGGAATCTTCCAGTTCCAACCTTCCAAGCTGGACATTCCCAGGAATAAGTTTGCCCTTTCTTTGTGCAGGAAGCACCACCAAGCCGTTCTGCAGAGGGTTTATCTGCCGGTCGGTGCTTTTGGTTCTCCGACACCTTCAAAAAGGTGGCCCTGGGGTGGAGAATCCCGGGATTAGTGAGGTTGGAAAAGCCCTCTGAGATCACCAACCCAGCACTGCCAAGGCCACCACCAAACCATGTCCCCAAGTGCCACGTCCACGGGTTCTTTGGGACACCTGCAATAAAAAGCCAGGACAGCGAACCTTGGGCACGGAATCCGGAGCTGAATCCCGGGATCCCACTCTGAGGTGGGATGTGCTGCATCCCAGCTGTTGATCTGGACAAAAAGGGGGATTGAAACTCTTATTTAATCTCTTTATTTGGCAGCTGCTCTGACTGACCTCTCCCTGCTGGCTGGAGCACACACAGAGATCCCGAACCTCGAGCCCACCCTTCCCACCCAGCCCAGCTTTTCCAGGGATACACCAGGAGGGCCTTTAAAGCTCTTCCCTTATGGACATAATTCCAGTCCTGGGCACATTCCCAGTGGGGAATGTGGAGAAGGTTCGGGAGAATCCAGCCCTGCAGCAGCAGGAGGTGGGATGAGGGCTTGGACTCCGCTGTGGTCCCATCTCAGGATTAAACAAGACCCCAAAGCCAAAGCAGAGCTGGCTCAGCCGGGACCGAGGTGAGGATTTCCTGGGAAAGGAAGGGCCTGGAAATGTTTCACAGTGATGGGAAACATTCAGTGGGGCTGAAGTGAACACCAAGGGCACTGCAGAACATTCCAACCTTTCCCACCCGGTGAGCCTGGAATTCTGTGAATCTGGAATTCTGGGATTCTGCGAGTCCAGAAATCCGTGATTCTGGAATTATGTGAGTCTGGAATTCTGTGACTCTGGAGTTGTCTGAGCCTGGAATTCTGAAGTTCTATTATTCTGGGATTCTGGGATCCTGTGAGTCTGGGACCAACAGGGAACTGGAAGGATGCTGCCATCAAGACCTTTTCATGCCTGAAAAAATCTGCAATTAACAACAGGAGAGGGGGGACTGGGATGTGGGAATATCCCAACCTGCTTTCCCAGGAATCCTGGGTTGCAGGATGCTTGGCAGGCAGGATACCTGGAGAGGTATCTGGATTGGTGTGCTGCCACTGTCAACTCTATCCACAAAAACATGGGAAAATGGACAAAACCCACGGCCTAAATGGGAGCAGAGAGAAGGCAGATCCTCACAGCCGGTTACCTGTCGGGACCCCCTGAAACTGAGGAGAGATCCCCGGCATTTGAAAACCTCCAACAGGAAATGTGGAGCCGTGACTGGGCAGGGAGATGAGGCTGATGGAGGAGAAAAGGGACTTGGTTAAGGACACAGAGGGATGCAGAGGAATGGCAGGGATTTAAACCTGCTCTGCCGAGCTGGAGCCCAAACTCCGCCGTGTTTTGCTCTGCAAGGAGCAAGAATGTCCTCAAAGACACACAAAAAGGGGCTGTTCCTCCATCCTGGTGGCCCAGCGAGATGGTCCCAAATCCCCCGAATCCCGGTGGCCGCACAGGGTTTGTTTAAGCAAGCCCAGCCACGCGGAGGTGATTTCTGATCTGCACACAAGCCGAACAGGGTCAGTGCCCGTCCCACGTGCCCGTCCAAGGGGCTCTCAGGCCCTGCTGGAGACGTGGGATGTTGTCCCCCCCCTGGAACCCGGACCCAAAGCGCTGCAGCCCTTGAACCTGCCTGCACTGCCCAGCCCAGCTCACCCGGGTCAATCTTTAACTTCTCCTCCCGTGCCAGCGACGACCTGCGGCACAAATGGATGACCCTTTCCCTGCTGGGAGCCCTTCCACGTGTTTACACTCCCACCTTTGCTGGGCTAAGCAGGATCTCTTGGCGCAGCCCCCGTTTGGCCCCGGCGTCCTTGTCTCCTGCACACTCTGGGGGCTGTTTTGCTCTGGGTGACCGTTTCTTTTTCTGGCTGGGACGCTCTATCCCAAAGGTTCAAGCCGTGCCCCCTGGGATGGAAAGAACGGGGGCATTCATTAACATGAGCTCCGAGATAATTTATTCATGGCCTTAATCACCCCTGACAAACAGGCCATCCCTGCCCACGGTCATCCCAGCAGCTTTTCCAGGGACTTATTTTTATATCCCTTGGTGTTCCTTGACCGTGGCCTTGGTAGGGTGGGAAAGGACACGGGGCAGGAGGGGCAGGAGTGGAACTGGCTGAGTTTATCCAGATCCCAAAGCAGAAACTCCTTCCAAGTCAGGGCAGGGACAAGGCGCTTCCCAAGGGGATTTGTGGTTGGACTCGATGGGCTCGGAGGCCCTTTCCCACCTTAAGGGCTCTGTGATTCTCTTCATCCCATCCCTGGAAGTGTCCAAGGCCAGGTTGGAGCTACCAGGGGTGGGACTGGGTGAGCTTTAATGTCCCCTCCAACCCAAATCATCCTGGGATTCTTCGATTCCCTAAGGATGTGCTTTTTTTTTTTTTTTTTACTGAAGAAATCCATTATCTCACCCCTTCTCTTCTTTCCCAAGCGTTCCCACTCCTGTGCCTTGCACCTTCTCAGATCCACGGAATGTGGATGTGGATGGAAGGAGTCGTTGGGTCTCAGTCAGCACATTCCACACCTGGCTCCCTGCGTTGCCATCCCAGGGCACAGGGAGCAGGGAGAGGATCCCTCTTTTGGCAGGATCCAGCTGCTGCCAGTCTGGGAATGAGGCAAATAAATGGGTTCTGTTTACAAAAATAGAGGGAGGCCAAAAGGCAGGGCCGAAGGGCGAAGGGCCCTGCAAGCCCTCTGGAAAATGGGAGGGAAAGTGGGCTCAGGGTGCAGAGACTGCCCGGAGAAAACTGGGAGAAAATCTGTGGGATTTCAGCTGTGGAACCGAATGGCTGAATGTTACGGAAAACAACCTCATAAATGGGATTATAAAGGGATTAGAGGAACTCCTGGGTCATAAGGGCGGTGGATTAGACACTCCTGACCTTCCTAAACTAGTGGGACACGGCCATGGGAAATGCAGTTCTAGCCTTGTCCTGTTTGTTCTTCACTTCCCTCACTTCCCCCTGGCAGAAAGGATCCAAAAAGCCTCTTGTCTTGACTTGCTTTTCCTGATTTCAGTTCGCAGCCCCGTAACAAGCAGCTGACTGGAGGAACAAATTGGTGAGGCTACACTTCATATCCAGGGATTCACCAAAAATTGTGTTTCCAAGCCCGTTTTCCCCAGCACCCGAGTCAGCAAAGCCGCTGGGTAATGATGGAAAGCAACCAGCTCCTTGCATTTAAAAAGGACAAGTCAGCTGCTGTTTCCCTTTCCCTTCCACGAGCTTTTTATTCCGTTCAGGATAACTGAGCAAAGTGACTTGAAGGAAACGCCAGACACTGCACTGAGAGTCACCCAGACATTCCAACCCAACAATGCCAGAGCTCAGTCCATCCTTATTTATCACTTGATTAACCCAAACCCCATCAAAGCCCCATCAAAGCCTCCCAGTGGCTTCCACGGGGTTTGTAGTTTTCCCAAAGCAAACAAAGCCAGCACAAAAGAAATGGGGAGAGACGGGAGGCACACAAAGACCAAAGAGAGAGAGAGATGGAGTGTCTGCTAATCAGGAGGCAACTTTATCCCTTGGAATCAGACCAAGCAAATTGATGGCTGGAGATAGGAACAAATTCTGAAGGGCAGAGCAGCCTGTTGGCTCCTGAGTGAGAGCACTGGGCAGCTCCTCCCACACAAAAAGCACTGCAGTGGCTTTCCTTCCACGGAATCCTGGGCTCTCAGGCAGTTTAGGGGGTCAAAGCAGGACCTCTCAGCTCTCAGCTCACCCGTTGTCTGGTGACTTTGGTACGGATGGTCTGCAGGGCCTCGGTCACACCTCCCAACCCTCTGCTGGCTTCTCATCCAGGCTGGGGATTGTTTGGGCACAAGGACAAGGGATGTTCATCTGGGGGGCAGCCAAATCCCAGGGCAGGTAGCACAGAATCCTGGGCAGGTTGGAAGGGACCTGGAAGATCATCCAGTTCCATGGGCAGGGGCACCTCCCACTATCCCAGGTGGCTCCAACCTGGGCTTAGACGTTTCCAGGGATCCAGGGGCAGCCACAGCTTCTCTGGGAAACCCATTCCAGTCCCTCCCCAGCCTCACAACCAACAATTCGTTCCCAATATCCCATCTAAATTTATCCTCCTTCAGCTCCAAGCCATTCCCTGTGTCCTGTCCCTCCATGCCTTGTCCCCAGTCCCTCTCCAACTCTCCTGGAGCCCCTTCAGGTCCTGCAAGGGGCTCTCAGCTCTCCCTGGATCCTTCTCTTCTCCAGGTGAGCCCCCTCTGTGTCAGTGGGATCTGTGGGATCTCCTCTGCATGTTTATTGTGTGTATTTGACCCTCCAGTTCAGGGAGCACATCCAAACGCTCACACCGGGAATAAACCCCTTTTCTTAATAAAATAACAACTCCTGAAGAGAGAAAATGTGTCAGCTGCTCCACACAGCCCTCAGTGAAGGATGGAAAGCCCGGGAAAGCATCATTCAAGTCTCTTCTGCTCTCTTTGCAGCTTTGGAAGGTCACAACACGCAGCACAAGCCGCTTATTTTGGGACTCATTACCTAATCGGGGTAAATTACTCAGGGAAGTGGAATTTGGTGGTTTCTGAGGCATCACGGCCTGATAAGAGCCCTGATAGGAAAAGGGCAGTTTCTCAACCCATCATTCATATCCTTGGTGCCTCTCAGAGGCCTCTGGGCCGGGGAGATTAATGAGGGGAATCGATGGGGAGGAGGAAAAGCAGCTGGAAAACCAGAGCCGAGCCCTGGGAGGGTTTTCTGAGATCCCTAAAACAGGGCGGTTGCACAAGGACAGGGGGCCAAGCAAAGACCCAGAGAGGCAGCAAATCGATGGGAGAGGGAACGAGAAGAAGGGAAATAGAGCCCAGCAGTGGGAGAGTTTGTGCTGCCTTAAACAACATTTAAGGGCCCAAAGGATTCCTGCCTGAGGGGGCCCCTTGGAGAGGGATTTGAAAGGATGACTGGAGGAAATACGGGGTGGGTGGCAGGAAAGAACAGCCAGAGCTGCTGGGGTTTGGTACCCAACATTCCCCCTTCTTTCAGCACGGCAAAGGGCAGGGCTGAAGCAGAAATCATATCTGAGTCGCAGAGATGAAAACCATCTCCCCTTTTTTGTGTCCCGGAGCAGCAGAGCGTAGGAATGAGCACACAGACCAAAAACCTGACAGGGTGAACTCACAGGAGGTTCCAGCTCCGGTGCTGCAGCAACTGAAAATCAAAAGGTGTGTCCGGAGAGGGCAAAACTCAACAGAAAAAGGACTGAATGCAGAGTAAGCTTCAAAACGCAAAGGGGATGGACAAAGGGGTATCTGAGTTAGGTGCTTCTCCATTCGGAAATTCCCTAAGGAATGTTGCCTGGAGATACCCAGGAATACCTACAGAGGGAAAAAAAAACCACTTGGAAAAGAGTTTTGAGAAAGAGCAGGGATTTTGGACTCTTCCACACGAAACACTCCCAAATGAATTCCATTAAAGGTCGTTGTTTTCAGGATTATCCTGATTTTCTCCCTGCCCTGGTGCTGCTGGATTTACCAGGAGCTGCTCCTGAACTTTGGGAGCAGCCAAAGATCCCCCACAGAAGCCACCCAGGAGTTTGAGGGCTGCTGATCCAGCCCTTTGTGGGTGTAAATCAGCAGAACCTCTTGGGTGGGAAGGAGGAGAACCGGGATCTATTAATCCTTCGGAGGCCAGTGGGGGAAAACTGCTTTAATTCCATCCCAAAATGCCGTTTAGGAGTTATGGGAAGCAGAGACAGCTCCAAGATCGGGCTGCAGGGCTGGTCACACCCCAGGGCTTCAAGGAAAAGGGCAAAAAAGGCATCAGACACTCGAAGATGGTTGTCAACAGCTGTCCAGGGGAGTTTATTCTTCTTGGAAATGAAAAACTTGTGGTTTTCACAACTTTTTAGGAAAAAGAAATAAATGTGGACCAGATCTCTTTGAATGGAGCAGAGGAGAGATAAAGGAATTGCTGTGGGAATGGTAAAGTGGTAAATGAATCCCTGATTTTTGGCAGATTTGGTTCCAGGACCCCCCCAGTTCCAGGGCTGGGGCAGCCCCGGGTTCTCTGGGCAGTCTGTGCCAGAGCTCCCGCCCTCTCAGCTGAGGTTTCTGCCATACATGAAATTCAAATCCCCCTTTTTCAGTTTGAACCCCTGTCCTGGCACTCCAGTTCCTGGTGAAGTCCCTCTCCAGCTTCCTTGTACCTGGAGAGGGACCTTCTACTCCTTCTCCTCCTCCTCCTCCTCCTCCTCCTCCTCCTTCTCCTTCTCCTTCTCCTTCTCCTTCTCCTTCTCCTTCTCCTTCTCCTTCTCCTTCTCCTTCTCCTTCT
>JAWMRA010000362.1:0-12672 GCA_035584735.1 Pseudotriccus pelzelni | reverse complement strand
TGTGTCCCTGCACAACCTCTGTGTTATTAATTACAAATATTAGACATACGCTTTGCTTGTGTCCCTGCACAACCTCTACGTTACGAATTAAAACCAAACCCCTGTGAGAACTCGCCCTGTTAATTCCCCTCCCATCCCTCAATCCCTGACTGAAAGGCAGAGCAGGAACGGGCAGGATCCCCCTTTCCTCACCAAATCCAGGCTCCTGAGAGGCAGGTTCTCCAGGCCCCCCATCCCTCGGAGGCTGTTGTGCGACACGCTCAGCTGGCTCAGGCTCTGACACTTCTCCAGGCCTCGGATTTCCTTGATGTTATTGACTGGGCAGAGGTTTTAGTCAAGGGAAAGAACACCAAGTCTCAGCAATTAATACATTCATTTCCTGGTATGGCTTGCTGGACATGCAGGTTTTAGTCGCAGCCGCTCTACGGGTCAACCGCGAATTATTCAAGTAACAAAAGGCTTGGTTTATAATTAGATGAGGTTATTCCCCATCTCAATTATACCTGTTCTATACTGGCCGCTCTGTTCCGAAAGGAGAAAAGAGCGTCTTGAATTAAAATCACAATTAAAAGCAGCGGCGTTCACACAACTCCTCGGATTCCTTCAATAAACGTTTGCCTTGACAACAACCCACCTGAGAGGGGCAGAAATGGATTAAATGAGAGGCACCCCGGCTTTATTAGCAACAAAATGCGGTAATTCTGCTCTTTTGGGCTCTGAAATCGGGCAAGAACAGGCAAAAAGAGTTTTAGCAAGGCAAAAAAACCTCCATTTTAAGCCCCGGGCATCACTCCGAGTCAGGAGAATTGCTCAGGATTAAATGCTTCGTGTTTTAAGGCTTTCAGTGACTCCCTGTAATGCTTGGGCACGTTATTGCCCAAATTCTGCCCCTTTCCTCCCTTTAAAAATTCAGTTCTAAATGCATTTAGAACCTCAGGTGTGTGGGCACCTGGCAGGGAATAAAAAAGGTGCAAGTTCAAAATGGAGCTTAAATACGGTAAGAAAAGGTGAGTTCGTGTTGAGGAGAAACTCCTGCAAAACGTGTCCCTGTTTGAGAGGCTGGGGTTTCATTTAGGATTTAAAACCAAAAAAAGCAGCTTTTTTTTTATTTTTGGTCTGCCAGGTGCTCGGTGAGGGCTCAGGCGCTTTGCTATTCTGAATTTGTCACTTTTTAAAAAAATTCTGGGCTCATTTCCCTCCATTTCAGGGGGTTTTGGTGCCAGGGGTGGGGTGGGTATAAAAAGGAACACGTTTTTGGCCCCATTTCAACAACACCTGAATTAAAAGTGCAACAGCCCCGGTGGGTTCTTCCCAGAGGGCAGGAAAGGTGATTCCTGAGGCAAAGAGGAAAAGGTCAGGAGCCCTCAGGAAGGCTGTGAAATTCCAGGAGCCTTCCGGAAAGCCCTGCAGGATCTTTAGGGAGATCGTGGGAACTCCTGGAAAAGCAGCCATGGAAAAAGTCAATTCCCAGGTTTGTGTTTCTGTGGTTTCTGCCCCAAGAGCGTCTCTAATTCCACAAACTGGGCAGACCCTTCGCCTTGGGGGCTTCCCTCAAACTCCTTAAAATCGCTTCTAAAAATCACTTAAAACCCCATTTTTATTCCCATTAAATGTCCTGCCCAGTCCCTGCTGAAGTAGCTCCTGTTTCATTTCAGGCAGCTCAGTGTTCCAAGCTCATTCCCAGTTATCCTCTGCTATTTAAAAACCCTGGGATTATTTATTCCCTCTGCAAAGACACTGGGACAAGTCACCTTTCGCTTCTCCATCCTACAGAGAGGAGGCTTTGGAGTCCCTCCAGCAGGATAATCCCCTTTTATTTACCCCAAATAAATGCAGATCAGTCTCTCCCTCGGAATTACAAGCTTTGATCTCACTTCTGAGGCCAAAACTGAGAGGAAAACCACAAATCCCAGGGATTTTTTTTTGGAAGGAAGCAGCTATTCAGGAAGCAAAAAGCCATTTTTCCCCCCCTTCCACATTCCAGAAAGGATACAATCCAGGGAGAGTTTGGTCAGGCACTGATAGGCCGATAAATCCCCCATCGCGGAGATCTGATTGTAGGAAAAATCCGCTTCCTAAAGCGAAAGAAAAGCACGGGAATTCATGGGTTTTTGGGGATTTTTTTTTTTGCCTCTGCCCAAACGTTAAGGTGGAATTCAGGGAAAGGGGTTGGAATTCCAAGCTGCAGAATGCCCGTTTTTTGGCCACCTTACCCGGAGGTTTTTGGGGGCTTTGAAGCCAAAAAAGGCCGTCAGTTGGTTGTGGGAAGCATCCAGTTCCAGTAAATAAGGCATGTGACCGACACAGGAAAGATCTGCAAAGCAAACAGAGCATCCAAACCCGCCCGGGGAATCCCGGGAAAACTCGAGAGACCGTCACCTGGCAATGCCGAAAGGGATAATTCCAGCCCATTAGGAATCGGTTTGGAGCGAGGAAGGGAGGGTTGAAAGGCAGAAATCTGAGGGATCTTTAACAGCTCCCGCCAGGGAAAAAGAGGGATGGAATCCACAAACTGCAAAGATCCAAGGGGGCCATGGCAGGGCCTGCACCAAAAAGGGAGAAGACCAAGACATTCCTGGATATTTTGGGAAAGAGAAAAGGGCATTCCTGGATATTCTGGGGAATAAACAGCCATTGGCTGATTTTGGGAAGAAGATCAAGGCACGGGTGTATCTTTTGGGAAGAAGATCAAGCCGTTCCAGGATATTTTGGGAAGAAGATCAAGGTGGGTATTTTGGGAAGAAGATCAAGGTGGGTATTTTGGGAAGAAGATCGTGCCATTCCAGGACATTTTGGGAAGAAGATCGAGCCATTCCTGGATATTTTGGGAAGAAGATTGAGCCATTCCAGGACATTTTGGGAAGCAGATCGAGGTGGATCTTTTGGGAAGAAGATCAAGGTGGATCTTTTGGGAAGAAGATCAAGGTGGATATTTTGGGAAGAAGATCAAGGTGGATATTTTGGGAAGAAGATCAAGGTGGATATTTTGGGAAGAAGATCCAGCCATTCCTGGATATTTTGGGAAGAAGATCCAGCCGTTCCAGGATATTTTGGGAAGAAGATCAAGCCGTTCCAGGATATTTTGGGAAGAAGATCCAGCCATTCCAGGATATTTTGGGAAGAAGATCAAGCCATTCCAGGATACTTTGGGAAGAAGATCAAGCCATTCCTGGAAATTTTGGGAATGAGATCAAGGTGGATATTTTGGGAAGAAGATCAAGAGATTCCAGGACATTTTGGGAAGAAAATCAAAGTGGATCTTTTGGGAAGAAGATCAAGGTGGATATTGTGGGAAGCAGATCAGGGTGGATATTTTGGGAAGAAGATCAAGGTGGATATTGTGGGAAGAAGATCAAGCCATTCCAGGATATTCTGGGAAAAAGATCAAGCCATTCCAGGATATTTTGGGAAGACAAGCCATTGCAGAGCTGGAGCAGTGACCCCATTCCAACGTCGTTCCAGGCTTTGTGACACTCCAACCCCCCAGTGCAGGGACTTTCTCCTCGGACCTGATCCCACCCCCCAAGAATTTCCTGGGGTTTTTTCCTCCAAACCTTGAATTTTATTGTGGGAAAGGTCCAGTTTCTGCAGGTGGACGTATCCAGAGAGGATCTGGACGTCTCTTAACCCCCGAGCCTGGAAAAAGGAAAGAAAGAGAATTTTTTTACTATTTTTTACTATTTTTGACTATTTTTCCAGTACTGAGAGGCAGAGACAAAAAACATCCTCTGGATTATTTTTTAATCCTTTTTTTTACTTGTTTTTACTATTTTTTAACTATTTTTTATTATTTTTCCAGCACTGACAGGGAGAGACAAAAATCTGTCTCTGGATTATTTTTTTAATGCTTTTTTTTACTAATTTTTCTTTTTTTTACTATTTTTCCAGCACTGGCAGGGAGAGACAAAAATCTGTCTCTGGATTATTTTTTTTTGATACCTTTTTTACTATTTTTTTATTATTTTTTCAGCACTAACAGGGAGAGACAAAAATCTGCCTCTGGACTATTTTGTAATCCTTTTTTTTTTTTACTAATTTTTACTATTTTTTTTACTATTTTTACAGCCCTGACAGGGAGAGACAAAAATCTGCCTCTGGATTATTATTTTTATCCTTTTTTTTAACTCATTTTAACTATTCTTTTACTATTTTTAACTATTTTTACAGCCTTGAGAGGCAGAGACAAAAGTCTGCCTCTGGATTATTTTTTTTATACTTTTTTAAACAGTTTTTTACTATTTTTCCAGCACTGACAGGCAGAGACAAAAATCTCCCTCTGGATTATTTTTTTATTACTTTTTTACACTTCTTTTTCCTACTTTTTACTATTTTTCCAGCACTGACAGGGAAAGACAAAAATCCGCCTCTGGATTAAATTTTTTTATCCTTTTTTTTTTTTACTTTTTTTACAGCCCTGACAGGGAGGGACAAAAATCTGTCCCTGGATTTTTTTTTTTTTTCACACTTTTTTTACTACTTTTTACTATTTTTCCAGCACTGAAAGGCAGAGACAAAAATCTGCCTCTGGACTATTTTTTTAATCCTTTTTTTTTTTACTAGTTTTTACTGTTTTTTTACTATTTTTAACTATTTTTACAGCCCTGACAGGGAGAGACAAAAATCTGCCTCTTGATTATCTTTTTTTATACTTTTTTTACTATTTTTTCCAGCACTGACAGGGAGAGACAAAAATCTGCCTCTGGATTATTTTTTTTGATACTTCCTTTTTATTATTTTTCCAGCACTGAGAGGCAGAGACAAAAAACTGCCTCTGGACTATTTTTTTTAATCTTTTTTTTACTAATTTTTACTATTTTTTTACTATTTTTTATTATTTTTCCAGCACTGACAGGGAGAGACAAAAATCCCCCTCCAGATTAAATTGGTTTTTTTAACTATTTGCTGTTAAAAAGAGGGAATTTTTGAGCAGAGAAGGACTTCAAACTGATTTTTTTTTTTCCTGTACTTACTGAGAGGGAGAGATTGAGATAAACATATTCCAGGCCAGGGGCTGAGCAGCCCAGTCTGTGGAGCCCCTCGGCCGCGGTGTCTTCATCCAAAACTCCCTCCAAGCGAGCCTAAAAAACACCAGGAAGGGGAGGCAGGGGCAGGAATGGGTTAAGGGGGGATCCAGAGGGTGCAATTCCACACTGGGAAGAGTTTGGGGGCTGTTGGGATGCGACGGGCGTTTAATAAAAACCCTCCCTCAAACGCTGCTCTCAGCGCTTCTGAAGCCCTGAAAACCAGGGAAAAAGAGAAATACAGCCCCCAAAAAAGCAAATAAACACATCCCATGTGCCACTTCTATACATTCCAAAAGGTTCAGCAGCTTTGCTGTGGGGATTGTTACTTTTTTACCCCCTGGATTAAACACACATCTCTATGCAGGCCCCATTCCCAGAGATGTTGAGCATCCTTAAGGCACTAAAAACCAGGAAAAAGGAGGAATACAGCCCCCAAAATTCAAATAAAAACGTTCTAACTTATCAGTTCTATACATTTAAAAAGTTTCATCAGGTTTTCTGTGGTTATTTTTTTACCTCCTGGCTTAAACAGAGCTCTACACGTTCCCAGAGATGCTGAGCATCCTAAGGCACTAAAAGCCAGGAAAAAGGAGGAATGCAGCCCCAAAAAATGTGAAATTAAAACACGGCATATACCAGTTTTATGCATTTAAAAAGGTTCAGCAGCTTTTCTGTGGGGATTTTTACTTTTTCAACCCCTGGATTAAACACACATCTCTGTGCAGGCCCCATTCCCAGAGACGTTGAGCATCCTAAGGCACTAAAAACCAGGAAAAAGGAGGAATGCAGCCCCCCAAAAAATCTTTGCCAAAAAAAAAAAAAAAAAGGCATTTTGAGAGCCGGCACCGAGGAACCCCTGTGTAGCTTTAACGGGAAAATAAGCCAGCGGCGTGTGAAATTCCTAAAAAAGCCTGGCAGGAATTGCTGATCCAGGGACCAGGATAAATAACGTGACCATCTAAACGACAGCCCCTCCGAGTCATCGCACATTTATAGGTGAAACACGGGGTGATGTGGACGGTGCCGTGGGCACTTCGGAGCCCAGCACAGCAGGGATCAAACATTCACTTGGCTCCAGAGGCTGCTGGAATTTCAGGGCCGGGAATTCGAATAGGGAAAAGGGGGTTAGTTTGGCCATACACGCGCCAGCTTAACCTTTGTATGGCGAGGAGGCTCGGCAGTGCTGGGTTAATTAGATTATTTTAGAAGTCTTTTCAAGCCAGGGGTACCCCGGGCACCACGAGACCCTACGGAAGGCAGAAAGGAGAGGCGAGAGGACACCGTCCACTCGCTCGCCTTTCTCTCCCCCAGATCCACACCGAGCGATGAGGAGGTGAAAGGGCTGTCCCCTGACGAGCACACCCCTCCCCAGACGGCTGAGCTGAACCTCCGAGCGCTGTGACTCCTCTTCCCCTTCGCCCTCCTCCTCCCCGCGCTGCTCCCGGCGGGGCGGGCTGTGCCGCGGCCGCTCCTCGGGGCGCCCCTGAGCGAGGCGCTGCGGGGGCTCAGGAGCGCGGGGAAGGCGCTCCCCGCCGCTGCCCTCTGGGCCCTTCTCCTGGCCGCCCGCCATGAGGTGTGACGAGAAAGGGGGAGGCGGAGGGGCCGCGCTGCCGCTGCCCTCCCTACTCCGGCCTGGGCGCCGCCATCTTGTTTACGGTCGCGTTGCCACGGAGACGGGGAAGCGCCGCTCCCCCTCGGGGGAGGGGCTTCGCCCAGCCAGCCAATAGGAACGCAGAGCGGGCAGCGGTGCACCATGGGAGTTGTAGTTCGGAGCGCGGCGTCCCCTTGTGCGTCCGCCCGGCCGCGGAGCATCATGGGAGTTGTAGTCCGACTCCCCCCAGGCGGCCATTGGCCTCACTGCCCTCTTCTCTTCGCAACGAAGAACAAACCTTGAGGGGTTTTATAAATATTTAAATAAATAAATATAAAAAAATATATAAATATAAATGTGTGTATATATATATATCCTTGAGGGGGTTTTTATATATATATACATATACATATAAACACATATATATATACACATATGTACATATATATACACACACATATACACATATGTACATATATATAAATATATATGTACATAAATAATATCTATTATATATATTATGTTTGTATAAAACAGACAATATTTTATATTCTGTAAAATTAGATAGTTTAGAATCTAAGATGTATTTATATCTTTCTATAAAATAGAAAATATTCTGTACAAGGCAGTAGGTATTTCTATAATATAAAATATTATATAGGATATATTTTTATAGGATATATATTTTTCTTTCTATTATATATTGTATATATTAACTATTATATATTTTATATATCTATGTATAAAACAAACCCGGGTTATAAATAGGTAGATAGACTGATAGATCAATAGATCGATCGATAGATAAATAAATAAATATATAAAGTGCCCTTGTCACTTTAAGGAGGTAAAAATGCTCACCAAGCCCCTCTGGCAAAGGTCACAGAGCCTTTAGTGCCTCCTCAATACCTGCAGGGGGAGCAAAGTGACATTTTTGGTCACCCGTGAAGTAACTGAGACCCTCCTACTTTGAGGGGTCATATTTGAGGGGTTTAATTTGCACATCACACCCCTGAGGATTGAAATGGAAAGAGGACATGGCGCCCTCCGTGTATGACCACGGTCAGCAAAGTCCCACCTGTGGTTGTTCCATCCCAAAAATGGGATAAAAGGCGGATTTCAGGGCAAAAATTTGAAGGGGAAAACAACCCTTCTTTTTTGGGATCTGTTGACCACTGTGTCTCTCCTCCTTCCTTGAGTGAAGCTTTGTGCCTCCAACGCATTGGAGCAGCCCCAGGAGCATTAAATTTATATATGTATTTATATATTTAGCACTAATAGATCTCTGCTTCTCTGTTTTTCTGCCACAACACGTCTTATTAACACACTGCCGTTAGTGCTTTTATCATTTAGCCCTGGCAATCCTGCCCCAGCTTCCCTCTTTCTTCAATAAATTGCATTAATTTGTGACTCTGGATCACGAAAGTCCCTCTTGAACTCGGCCAGACCCACCTACAGTGTCACCAAATTACGGAATCAATTAGGTTGGAAAAGCCCCCCAAGATCACCGAGTCCACCCAGTAACCTAAAACCATCAAACCCACCCCTAAACTGTGCCCCAAAGTGCCACATCCACACGTTTTTTTAACACCTACACGACTATAAATCGAGCTATTTGAGAATCTGTGATTGCACGAGTTCTTCTTGGACTGGACCAGCCTTCCAGTGCCTTCCAGAATTAATTAGAATCAGAAATTAAGCCCAGCCACAGCCCTCCGATCTCAGAGAATCAGAGGGGGAAATCAGAGGGGGGGCGTTTTCTGCCAAATTTCTACACCCTTAAGAATAACAATTATGAAGTCCTTTAATAACCAAATAATCTTCAGGGCACCACCACCTCGGTTTTCCTGATTTTCTTTTTGTCAGGGAGGACTGGTGCCATCCCTCACTTACCCTGGGAGGCACAGCCATCTGCAGGATGGGGTGCTTTCGGAGGAGGGAGGAATGCATCTCCTTAAGAAAAAAAAACAAACACAATTTCAGAACCATTTGGGGAAAAAAAAAAAGAAATAAATCTATGTCATTTTGCAGGAAATATTTGGGGAATAATAAGAGGTGGGGGGAAGTGAAATGACAGCTTTTGAGATCTCTTTGCCCGTCTTCCTGGAGTTTTTTTTTAATCACACGTATCTTGCAGACATCAATCTGCTCTTACTGGAAGTCTGAAATAAAGATGCTGAAGGTGTTTGGGGTTGCTGCTGCAGGACAGGGTAAAACGGGAAGGTAAAGCCGGAAAACAAAGGAGGGGAGGAGAAGATGTGTCAGGATGGCTCCAAATGCCGAGAATAAACACGGGCAGAGCGTTGCTCCACGTGGTCGAACAACCGAAGGCTGAGAACAGGGTTGTATCTCCAGCATGGGTTGGGACACTCGTGTGAGCCTTGAGGAGTGTAATTCTGGGTTTGAACCTCACGTAACCGCCCTCTCTGTGCTCTCAAAGCGACACCCAGACGCCTATCGCTGAAAAAACATCCCCCCCCAAAAAAAAAAGATATAAAAACTCCCTAACGGACGTTCCCCCTTGACTTTTACCCTTGTGCTTCAGGGAAGCATCACGAGAACTGCAGTCCAGCTCTCCCAGATTCCCTCCCTTCGTCGTCCCGCTGGGTGTAAACGTCAAAGCCCTTGCTGGGATTTGTTCCCAGCTCAGCAGCCCATCCCTCCTCCCACAGCCTCGGCACACGGGGCTCTTCTCCAGCTGCTGCCTGGCCAGGACTCTGCTTACGGATGGGCAGCAAAGGGAAAGGCTGGGAAGTTCAGGGAAGGACAGAAGATCCTGGAAGGGAAGGAGGGGTCCGACCTGAGAGTTACGTTTGGGGAGCTGTTGTGACCTAGGAGAGCAATTCCTGGCTCAGCAGAGCTACACACTGTGCTGCTGGAGATGTTCCAAGCTTTCATGGTATTTAGGATACCCCCCCCTTCCCAAATCCACGGTGTTTCACACTCTCCAGCGGCAGATTTCCCCTTCTGCAAGCAGAGCGTGTCACCCTGGGCTTTCCTCGCTCTGCTTCCCGCTGGTTAAACCGCAGGGAGATCGGGTCGTCCCCGCAGGAGAGGGGACACTTCTCACCCGGGGGAGCTGTGGGAACGTCCCGCCTTTCGCTGGGGCTTGTCAGAGGGCTTTGGAGAGCTCTGCCAGCCGGGAAAGCTTCGTGGATGGGGAAAACCTGGGAGGATTCAGAGAGGAGAGAAAAAAAAACCAACCAAACCAACCACCACCCTTTATTCAACATCAGGGCTTTGGCTGAGCCTGACAACTTGCAGCCACCCAGGGGTGAGGACCCCACGGCAGGGCCTGGCACAGCCCAGGTTGTGGCTGGGCTTAAATCCCGCTGTGCGTGTAATAAGTTGGCTGACTTTCGTCCGTAAAAAATTATAAGTAACTAGTTATAGCTATACGATAACCATTTCTTTAACAGCTCAATCCTTCAAAGGAGTGACTCCTGGAAACACCTAGACCTCAATAAACATTCACTGACATACATATCTAAAAGACTTACGGGAAGCCAAGAAGACAGACAGCTGCTGGTAACAAGAAGAGATAAACCGGAGCTGAAAGGGTACAAAAGACGAGAGAAAAAGACAATCAGCGCTGTTAGCCACGGGGCTAACTAGCCCCACGCGTGGATTTTGCCTGTTTACCGCTTGTTAATAAATTTTACCTTTTTTTTTTTTAATTTATAAATTGGCTCTTTAAATTTATTCGGCCGTTTAGTAACTTATAACAGCGCGCACGCAAATATACACGTAATATATGTAATATGTAATACATATATTCATTTTTCCCTGCCCTTCCAACCTATCAGGCAGACAAACGCCCCCCAGGCTCCGGGAACAGCTGGCAGGGAAAGGGCAGGTCCAGCCGGGCTAACGGGCTCTCAGCCTGCAAGCGGCCCAGAGTTTCTTTCCTGCCACCTGGAAACAGGAATTTTGGGGGGGGGGATGACCCAGAAAACGGTGGGGAAGCGTCACCTCAGACCTCCTCCTTGCAGTGGTCCAGCGCGGCACATCCAGGCAGGGATCGCCCAGGATATGGTCTCTTCCTTGGCAGAAAGGATGGAAAGTTGAGCTTTGTCCTCCAGAGACTCCTAAGCGAGGCCACCCCAAAGGCGTCTGTCCACCTCCCTCCGAGATCCACGCTGAGTTTTAAACTTTCTCAGTGATTTGTGCACTCCCCTCTCCTTGTCTTCCACCCTCTGTGCTCTCAGTTTTAGCCCCGGCCTCTCCGTGGTCTTACCGGGCACCCTTTCCTGGCACATTTTGGTGTTCGCCACCCCTCAAAATGTTACCATCTCCCCTTGGTTTGCTTCTTTATTGTTCCTCCGGTCCCTCCCGCGAAACAAGGTTGGCCGGGAGCGCTGGAGGAGCCGTTCAGTGGCAGCCACCCTGTCCCTTCCGTGGAAAAGGACCAACTATCTGCAGTCCCACGCTTCCATCTCTGCCCAGACCACTCTTACTCACCTTTTCCCTCCTCCACATGATGGGATGATCCCTCTGCTGCCCGTGGATGTCTCTCGGTGTCCTCCCATCCGACCTCTCCGCATTCCATAACTGGATCCGCTGCAGGGACGGGGGAGGATGGCACAGGGGGTCGTCCCTGGCTGCCCAGAGCTTTTGGGGCAGTTTTCTCCCATTTAAGGAAACATTAAAAGCGCAGGAGCTGTTCAAAGCACCTGTAACCAGCTGGCAAAGAGCTCATCCCGGCCATGAGGGACTTTTAGAGCAGCCCAGGCTGCTCTTCTGAGCGATTAATGAGCAACAAGCTCAGTTATTCCCGGCCTCACCTGACACAGCCCCGCTTTTCCCGGCAGGAGGAGGATTTCTGGGTGCCCCAAGGAGAGGTGAATCCTCTAGGCACACGTTCCATCAGGAGGAGGAGGATGGCCGGTGTCCAGGGGGGCGGCAGAAAGGGCAGCCCACCCCGTGGCCAGCTGAGGTGGACTCAGCCCCAAAAATGTAGAGGAGCTCCCCCTGCTCCCACTTTCTCTAGGTAAAAGCTTAAAGCTGAGGATGGAGCAGCACAGGCAGGTGAGAAGTGCCTCCAGCTGTGCTGATGAATTCATTAATGAGCTAACGACCTCATTAATCTGTTGTCCTGTGACGTGGCCCGGGTGGGGGTGAAATATTCCCCCAAACACTGGGTCTCGTGGCTCATTTCCCGCAGTGCTTGGCCGTGCTGTGGAATGTTCCCCAAATCCTCCCGGCTCGGGAACAGCAAACGCCCCAGGTGGCCGTTCAAAATAACCCCGAAAAGCAGAAGCGAGGCTCCAAATCGAGCAGTTATTATCCTACTAAAGCCTCCCCTCCGTGCACAGAGGGAGCATTTCATACTCGGAGAGGTGTTAACAGCAAACCCGGCCTTAAACACGCTGGTTTACTATTCAGTGACAAAAACAATCAGCTCCCGAGGAGGAAGACAAACGAGGTGTAAATCGAGCTTAAATCACACTTAACCCAGCCTGGCAGCTCTAATTTTCACGGCGGTGGGGGCAGAGGTGGGAGTTTATTTGACACCTTCCCTTCAGCTCCTTCCCAGGGCTGTGCTCCCGGTGTTCAACCCGCTGGGGGCACATCCAGAATCCTCAAATCTTGCAGCCAAAGGGTTGGGTTTGCTTCTCTTCCCCCCGGGGACCTTCTCGTGTTTCCTGCTGAAGCTCCCGGAGCTTTTCCCTGGGGAGTTGTGCGGGAGGAGTGTTTGTGTCGCAGCACCGGCACGAGCGGAGCAAGAGCCTTAAAGACCTCGGATAAAGGGGCTGGAAGGGGCTTGGGGCATCACAGAGTCGCTCAGGTTGGAAAAGCACTCTAAGATCATCGAGTCCCACTGCTAACCCAGCCCTGCCGAGGCCACCGCTGACCGTGTCCCCAAGTGCCACATCCACGGGGAGTTTAAATCCCTCCAGGGGTGGGGACTCCACCACCCACCCTGGGCAGCGCCGACCGACGCCTGACCACCCTTTCCAGGAGGAAATTCCTCCTGATCTCCATCCTGAGCCTCCCCTGGCACAGCCTGAGGCCGTTTCCCCTTGTCCTGTCCCTGTTCCCTGGGAGCAGAGCCCG
>JAWMRA010000361.1:0-12722 GCA_035584735.1 Pseudotriccus pelzelni | reverse complement strand
AGAAGGGCCTCCAAAGTCGCCAATACAGGATGAATATTTTGGGTGTAGCCCATGTGTGGCACCAAGTAGAGCTGTCTGTCCTTCCCTGGGAGGGTGGGGAGGGTCTGGGATGGAATTCTCAGAGAAGCTGTGGCTGCCCCTGGAGCCCTGGGAGTGTCCAAGGCCAGGTTGGAGCAACCTGGGCTGGTGAAAGGTGTCCCTGCCCATGGGTCTGGATGGGCTTGAAGGTCCCTCCCAACCCAAATCACCTTGTGATGATTCTCTTATTCCATCCAGTGCTGCAGACAGTTAATTAAGTCAGTGAATTAATCCCTGTGCTGAAGAACTCTGAGATGTCACACAAAGCCCTCCCTGCCCTGTGAGCTCTGTGAGTTCTCCGGGATCGGGATTAGTCACCCCGTGTTGACTCCTGGAGCCCCCAAACCTCCCCACACCCTCCCTGCAAGTGGAATAAACTCTGCACCTCAAGAGCCACACACTTCAACCAGAGCTCCTCTCACAGGCCCCACTTACATAAATCCCCAGCTACGGGGAGAAGACAAAAGATTTAGCAGCGGGAATTTAGGAATGCAAATCCTCCCTTCCCGCAGTCCAAGTGATGCTGGAGAGGTTCCCAGCTCAGCAGCTCTGCTGGAGCACAACTGCCCACCCCAAACCAGGCTGGAGTAACGGCAGTTACCCAAAATACAGCGAGATCCTGGCCTGGATTGCGAAGTCATTTCTCAACATTCCCCATCCACTTTCCTCCTGAGAGTCCCCAGTGATGTTCAGTTCAACCCTCAGCCACCCCAACACGCAAATCCATGGCTCCACATTGAAATTCAGAGGCCTTTTAAACCTCTTTTACACTGCACTGAATCTTCCTCAGCAGTTTTACTTACATCAAAAACATCGGGGAGTAAATCAGCTGTGATTATTACATAAGAAAGTTCTATTAAAAAAAAAAAAAATCAGTCATAAGAATTCAGCCTGGACTTCTGCTTCTCCTGAGTGCAGCCATTAAAACAGAGATTTTTTTTTACCCAAACATCAGTAAAAGTCCTTATTCTGGAACTAGGAAAGCACATCAGTAGAGATGCAACCTTCCCATATATCCCCTGAACCCAGGCAGCTTTACAGGATGTTGGACTGGGTGAATACCAAGTGACCTTATTTCTAGAACACTTTTCTCTCTCTGCCACCTCTCAGAGGGTGTTAAACACTCTCACACACTCTTAATTGCTCGCTGTGCCTCCCGACAGGAGGCCTCAGACAAGCTGGAATTCAGCCCAACATGATCTCTATGGTGTGACACCTCTCCCAGGGAATGCCAGGAGTGCATTACCAAGTTTTTCAGACTGACTGCAGCCCCTGCTCAAGTATTTGCCTCTGTGCTCCCAGCAACAGCCTCGTGCAGGGAGAATTGTTGAGGATCAGACAGAGATTAAGGCTCTGCCTCCCTCAGAATCACCTGCAGTTCAGCCAGACCCGACCACTGCCCATCCCAGGCTGAAACGATTTCCTGGCCAACTCTTAAATCACCCTTTGGAAGCCCAGGGTCTCAAAACAGACCCATTTCATGATGGAAATACGACAGGTTTGTTCTTCAGGCTCCATTTTGAAGAAAGATCTCCCACCATTCACATCCTGCAGAGAAGGAAAATTCTTTCCTGAGACACACGATGTCCAAGTGACTCCCTGCCAATTCCCAACAGGAGACAGAGATGTGAGCTGTGGAAGGACTGAAACCCCAGCAGTTTCTGGGGGAAGTGGGATGGAGTGGACTTTAATTTTTTCCCTGAAAGGAGGATGGTACAAAGGCACAAACTGTCACAGGATCCTCAGACAAGCAACTGCCTTGGCAAGACCCTGAAAACCCAGAGCTTGTCAGGGGAAGCGATGCCCTTCTGAGCCCCAGACGGTCTCAGATGTCTCAGTCTGGGCACCTTGGCTTTGCCCGGTCCCTGTTTAGACACTGCAGCTCAGACACCTTCAATCCTGGTGCTTCTGCCTCCAAAGAGAAGGAGCAGCCTGTCTGTAAAACCCAAGACCTGCTCCATTCATCCCGAGGGAAGGCGTGACAGCACAACCAGCCCTGCCCCGCAGGAGACACATTTTCCTTTTGAGAGAAATACAGAAAACCCAAGCACAGATATTCTTGGGGAGTTGAACATCATCTGGTTTCACATTTGCCGGTAGCCTGGAATCCAGGTAACCTGATTTATGTGGGAATGCTTGTCTGGTTAATGATTACACGATTAAATTACACGCGACTTTAGAACTTGTCTGTATGTAGTGGAAACTCGGCGCTTAAAAAATATGGCAGCTATGTTTTCTCATTAGTGCTAATATTGAGCCTCAGAACACCATGACTTCATTGGTGAATTAGCATCATGGCTGTTGATAAATCAAATTCAGAGTTCATTTTCAAGCCCATCATAATTTAGAGTAAAAATAAGCAAGATGTACTATGGTGGCGTTGTGATCACTGGAGCACGCGGGCTCACCTTAGAGGCACATTGATCAGGCACATTAGGCACAGAGAGCTGGTATAAACAATTCCAGTGATTTCACGCTGCTGAAAAATCACAGTCAACGGCCCTGGAACATCCCTTTGGAGCCAGCTCAGAAAAAAACATCCCTATTCAGGAAAATGCCCCAGCCCACACTCGCCATCAAAGCCGTTCCGAGGGACAAACGCGGGAGCTGAGGTTGGTGCTGAAATATAAAAAGGGTCTGTGTTTTCTGCTTCCAGCTGAAGCAAACACAGCAGTGCCTGGCTGCTTTTTTTGAAGCAGCCCTTTTGTTCTGCAGCCCATGTTTCCTCAGGTAATTCTCCCACTGACAGAAAGATCCAAACCTCGGTTATTAAACCAGTTCGGTGTCGGAGGGCTCAGTTACAGCGGGGTGGGGGATGAGTGATCGAGAGCACAAACGTCACTGAGAGTGTGTGTGTGACATCTGAGCAGCCCAGGAGAACTGTCAGCTTGAGTTTTAGGTGGTCTTCAAGCTCTGTAATGAGCCCAGGCTTTTCTGAGAGGCCCCAGATCCCACGGGCAGCTTTGCCTGGGCTCCGTGTGCCTCCGCTGGGCACAGAGGGCTGAGCAGGAGCCTTTCGGGGGCTTGAGCTGCTGGTGCAATTCCCCCCAGGAATCTCCTCCAATTCCACGTTCCATTTCCTCCCGCTGCAGGCAGGAACCTCCTCTGTTTTATTCCCTCCCAGATCAGATTAATGGGCTGTGCAGCTGCCCCTGGGAGACCAGAGAGGAGGTGGCAGCCTCAGCCTGTGCTGAAGGTCCCACCCCACGTGGCGCTGAGCCCTCTGCCTCAAAATCCTCCATACCAGCAAGAGACTCCAACAATCCACCGATTTCCTCCAAGAAATCAAGGAAATCCTGCTCAACATCCACCAGAGGTTGGTGCCCCACAGGGATGTGCCAGTTCCTTGTTCTTGAGGTCCCTGCCAAGCCAAACCATTCCATGATCCTATGATTTGGACTTGGATCCTGAGGATTAAACCAAGGTCTTTAGAACCAAGCCTGACATATTTTGAAGGGTGGCAGGGCTGGGCACAGAAAGGCTTTTTCAACATATGGAATGGAAACCTTTCCCTTAGGAAAGTGGAACCTGGAGATAAAAGGCTGTGGTTGGCAGGTCTCAGACCGTGTCCTGGGGGAAAAAAAAAAAAAAAGGTGGTGTCAGTGGAAATTTGGAGCCTAAATCCCACAAATGACTGACAAACGGATCCTTGATCTTATTCAATTGTTGTATTTCTGGCTGGGGAAATGGGATCCCCAGACTGACACAGACTGTCAGAAGAGAGGTCTCAGTATGAAAAATGGAGAGAAACATCAGACAGGAGACATGGGGCAGCCACCAGTTACTTCTCCATGTCCTATTGAAGATCTATTTAGAGTTCCTGAAGAGCTGGCTGATAATTAATAACAGCAGGAATTAAACAAACATCATTGTATTAGATAAGATTAGAAGTATATTAACCTAAGAAATCATATGTCCTGTTAATAAACGATGTAGGGGCTGTATAATACCTTACAATTTAATACAAACCAAATTAAAACACAACCATTAATTCCTGATTTGGGATGGAAATATTCCCCAGCTTTCAAGCCATGGATCAGCCATACAGGGTGCACCAAGGAGAGGCCTGGGGGATTTATTTGGTCATCCCTGCCGAGCACATCCCATGTTTTAAACCCCTGTGTCACGTCCCCCTGTCAGTTCTGCTGGGAACTGGATTTTCAGCTCCCCTTTCTACAGATAACTTCCTAATCCTTCTCTCCCATCACACAGAGGCCTTTCCCTTTAAAGCAGAACCTCTCCACAGACTCTTCAACTGCGGGTTTTTCTAGAGATCAGGAGAAAAATCATCCACGCCCCATCGCTCCCTCTATGGGCAGATTTGATCTTTCAATCAGGAAATGAAAAGGTTTCCCTAAAGGAAACTCCCAGAAAGAAGGAGAAGGAAAAAAAAAAAAAAAGTTCTTTTAAGCCTTGTTGTTGTTCCTTGGGCAAAATAATTCTTTTAAATTGCTTGATGTGTTTTTTTATGGCGTGTCTGGCTCCTGACGAAAAGCCCCACTGATGAGAAGCTTCCAGGGAGATTCGCAGGAACCTTTGGAGGGCCAACAAAACAAACAGATTATCAGGATATTCTAATTGGAAAGGCATTAATATTGCTCTCAGTGCTATCAGGATCAGTTCCTAGAGAATCCAAGAGGGATGAGAGGCTGGTGGTTCAAAAAATAAAAAGCTTTTCCACTGCTTAGGGACAGAAGATCAGTCCTTCAAAGGAGGTGCAGTTGGAGGAGTTCCCCATCCAGATGTAAAGAATCCCTTTGGGAGCCTCTTCACACTTGGGGTTCCTGAATCCACAGACCTTCAAAGGTGTGGTGGCTTTTAAGGCAGCTCAGCTTTCCTTTAGACGCTTCCAGCTCCGTTTTCCCCAGGAATTTCTGCTCCCTTTGCATCCCACTGCAGGGTGGGGATGGTTTGGATTTAACCTCTCAGGAAGAAAGGGCAGAGCACAGGGCAACAATCCCATAACAACTCCCACAGGGTGTTCTCCTGACCTGAATTCCCGCCTCTTCAGGCCCCAAATTCCACAGAGCTGGAGCTTCCGAGGCATTTCAGAGCCTCCCAGGCGGCGGGGCCAGAGCAGAATTTGGGGAATGGAGCAAATTTTGGCTGTCAAAAAAAGAATGATGCCAGTGAAGGCAAAGGTGGAGTTGCTCTTCCATGCAGTGACCCCAAAGATGGACAACCTGTTCCCTCCAGTCCTCCCAAAAAATAAGGACAGTGTTTAATGTGAGCATCTGAAAACACTGGAGAACCAGAGAAATAAGTTTTGTCTCATATTATAATTATTTTCATTACATCCCCAAGAATTTAAAGGCTGCAAAAGAGCTCTCCCCCCAAATGGATGGCTTCCTTCAAAGATTTGGAAATGCTAGTCAGAGCTGTACGTTGATTTTGGACGTCGAGAGAACAAAACTGCCTTTCCTAAAGCGGGGGAAACGTGACTCAAATTGCACAATATTTTGTCCTGAAGACATGAGAAGTTACAAACAAAGCAACATGATGAGTGGTGATTAAACCCACACCAGTGTGAGAAGAAAGGGATAAAAGAAATGGAATTTTTCCCTTCTATTTTAGCTACTTATACAATACCCAAAAGGTTTTGGCTGGAGTCAGATCAGTCTCAACCCATTTGGATTCCAAAAAAGCTTAGAGCCACATTTTAATTGGCCCTAATTCCATTTAATACCGAATATTTAATATTAAATAAAACGCGTTTTTACATAAAATTAAATAAAAAATTCTCTTCAACACAAAAGTCCAGTCTCCAGCCCCTGCATCCCCAACAAGATGACAGAGAGTCACCGTTTCAAATTCGGCGCCCCAGGAGAGCAGACAGTTTGTTTTCTTCTTCAGCCACCTCAGGGGGTCCTTCCTCGCAGAAAACGGGTGTCAGAGCAGGGAAATGAGCGGCAGAAAAAAACGACGGAGACGCTGCTCTGGTTTGCCCTGAGCCCCTCAACACCCGGAGCTGCTGCCCAGGGAAGCCTGAAACTCGAGGAAGGGAAGAGAGCAAAGCACCACGGCTGGAAGCTGAGCTCAACTTCAAGGAGTTATTTGTTTCTGGCCAGAAGACAGCGGGATAAATTCTCTCCAGCCGGGGTGGGGGGAAGATCAATCCCCTCCGGAGGGGGAGAAGCCTCCGGCACCACGAACCTCCAGGGACACGGGAGGAGCTCCTGAGGAATCGCGAGGGTTTCTTTGCCCCCGCTGTCCCCTCCCCGTGCCCGAGGTGGCACAAGCACCCCGGCCGGAGCAGGAATTGCGGGAGCGGGAGGGACGGGAGAGCTTCTCCTGCCGATGGATCGCTCCCATTAGCGCTGCCGGAGCTGCCGCCCACGCCGGCAGGGAACTGCAACCATCCATCCCCCCTCCTTCCCGAATTCCAAAAGGTACCGGGATGTGACTCACGGTGGGGTGAGGGTTTATGTAACCACCATCTCCGCTCGGGCTGAGGAGCATCCTGCGGCACCAGGAGCTGCGGTGGAGCAGGGGCAGGGCCCGAGGGGAATGCCTGTTTTACGTGGAGGGAGGTGGGAAAAAACCCGTCAGGGACGAGGATGAAGAGCCTGCCGGAGCTCCAGGGGCGTTCGGGTGATGCTCTCAGGCACGTGGTGGGACTCTTGGGGATGGGCCTGTGCGGGGCTGAGGGTTGGACTGGGTGATCCTTGGGGGTCCCTCCCAGCTCGGCATATTCTGGGATCCTGTGAATAGTGGGACTGGATGATCCTGGTGGGTCCCTTCCCACTCAGTTTATTCCATGATTCCATGGTTCTGTGAAGACTGCCAGGCTGTGGGTGGCACTGGCCACTGCAAAGGCTGGAGGATCCAAGCTCAGGGCTCCTTGGAGGCCATGGATTCAGGTCAGCACAAATCCTGCTCCTGGGAGACAGCCTGGTCTGACAGAGCAAACCCTCAGCTCTGCTCCCAGTTCCCACTGAGCACACAGACTGGGCTGGGAGAGCAGGAGGATTCTGATTCCTCCCCCATGTGCTGAGAGGTGATGCTTCAGCCCACCAGCTCAAGGAAAACCATCTCCCTGCACCAGGTACTCCTGGCAGCTGCAGCTACAGTTAACCTCCACTCACCTGTGGCAAAACAGGGCAATGCCAGCACTCCCAGCTCCTAAAAGGCCCCAGTGAATTGCTACAAGTCCCTGCTTTGCTAAAGCTGTGACAGTTGTGCCACTGCTCAGCTCCCAGGGCGAGCAGGGACGTGACAGCAGCGTCGCTCCTGTGCTCCAGTCGCTCCTGAAATGGCAAACAGGGGGAGCAGGGAAGGCAGGGAAGGGACTCAGACACTGCTGGAAAATCAATAGCACACAGGGCTCCGTGCTTCAGTCACGATCTGCAGGATTTCTGTACATCAGAGATCAAGTGAGCAGAAAATGAATGCAGGGGTGTCCAGCATTGCAGGCAAGGACGTTTCCCAATGAGAGAATTATTTTTTAATACTCTCCAGAAAACAAATGACTTTTTCCTTCCTCTGGGCAAGTGTTACAATATGCAGGGGAATCATTGGTAAAGGCATATTCAAAATGCCTGAGAAAACTGGGAGGAAGATGGGTTAGGAAATCTCCTTGGCTTAGCAATGTTTGCTGCTGCAAAACCAAGCAGATCAATTCAATTACTGCGAGAAAGCCAAAACAAGGGGAATTATTATTGAGCAACAGCAGTTTAGGGACACTTTTAAAACAGAAAGAAATACCTGGATGACACCAAAGAAGAAAAAAAAACCAACAGCAAACAAACCACATGTTAATCCTCAAAACCGTGTAACGTGAGAGGAGAGAGCAGCAACAGCACAGGCGAAGCACTGAAAAATCAGAACCTAAGGTTTAGAGGTTAACCCAGAGACAGCTCTGCTGCCCAGGGAAGCTGTGGCTGCCCTTGGATCCCTGGAAGTGTTCCAGGCCAGGTTGGACAGGGCTTGGAGCAACCTGGGCTGGTGGGAGGGGGTGAGATATGGGCTTCAAGGTCCTTTCCAAAGCAAGCCATGAAACCCTCTGAGAACTGGCACAGAAGCAACACCGTCAAGATGGTGAAGACAGGGAGGAAAGGAAAGATGCTGCAGGCCGTCTGTTCCCCGTGGAGACGGAAATCAGCGAGTCTTCTTCATTTTGCCCCATTTCTAAGCGCTCCCAGAGAGCTGCTCCAGACACTGGCCCAGGACAGAGCAGCCCTGGGGCTGCTCCGTGTCAGGATCCCCCTGGGGAGAGCCGGGGGGGGAGTCAAAGCTGGAGCTGCGGGCACAGGGATGCGTAAATCCGTCTGACTCCGAAACAAACGACGTGTTCAGACGCACCGGGACAGCGATGGAGCGGCTTCTCCGCGCTCCCAGCGCTCTCGGGTGCAGCCAGGAGAGGGCTGCAGAGCTCCTGCTCGCGGGGCAGACTCCGGGATTCCAGCAGAGCCAAACGAATCTGCCTCGTCCCTCTGCTGACACGAGGAAGGCTAATAAGCAAAAGAATAGTTGTTGCCCGCTTGGGCTGTTCCCGTGCTCGGCGCGGCAGCAGGGACGGGGAGGGAAGGGAAAGAACCGGGTTTGAAAAGCAGAGGGGCAGCTGTCAGAAATACCCACAGCCTCCCAGCCAGCCGAGCACAAAGCAAAGGCTTCCCAGCTCCTCTGGTACGTTTAGAGCTTGTTCTGGTTGGGAAAGGTAATTCCAGTGTGTCCCAAGGGATCAGCGAACAGGGGAGCAATTGGAATTTTTTCCGGTGTGGCATTACCGTGGTGGGACATGGGGCTGTAACTTTAACAGCCTTCTGTGTGGGATCGTGGAATCCCAGAATCCCAGCAGGGGTTGGGTTGGAAGGGACCTTAAAGCTGCTTTGGGAGGACTGTGAATCCAGTTCACAATTCAGTCTGGATTGTTACAAATCAGGGAAACACAGAATTGTTTGGGTTGGAAGGGACATTAAACCCATCCAGTGCGACCCCTGCCACGGGCAGGGACACCTTCCACAGCCCAGGTTGCTCCAAGCCCCGTCCAACCTGGCCTTGGACACTTCCAGGGATGAAGCAGCCACTGGACAACCTGTTCCCATGCCTCACCACCCTCCCAGGGAGGAATTTCTTCCCCTTTTATGGCTAAATACCTGTTGGAGCCACCTGGAACCAACACCCACCACCGGTAAGGCCCAGGCGATGCCACGACCAGACCCCAAACTGCACAAGGGCCAAACACACTGGGACAAGAGATAGAAAGAGATAAATAAACCTCTCACAGTCCCAAATCTGCTGTTTATTTGCAGTGCCCAGAGGCCTCCACAAGAGCTGGAGCTGCACTGGGTGGTACCCAGGGCTGGTGTGCTCAGGGAGAGTCCTTGCCCTGCAGTTTGTGCTCCAGACAGGCGTGCCAGATGAAGGGTGGGAGAAAGGCAAACAGCAAACAAGAAAAAAGATCTCAGAACCCAGGCACAGATTGAGGGACAGATTTTTCCACAAGCTAAACACATGAATACAGATCTTTTATCCCGAAATGACTCCCCCTGTCATGTGGCCACGGCGCCTGAGTGTGTGTGTGTGTGTGGGGAGTGAGCCCAGCCCAGGGGGAGCAGAGCTGCAGAGCACAGGAGCTGGGCTTGGGTGCACAGCCTACACACTGGGGGGGATTTACACCAAACAAGCTCCAGGCTGGCCCCAGGAACTCTCAGAGCAGATCCAGATTAGCTCAATCTCCAGAGGATTCAGTCCCTGCTCTGGGATGGATGTTGAGAGAGGCCAGTGTTGAGACTCGTGTCCAAGGTGTGATCCTGACCTGAACCAAACACCCCTCGGGGGCCAGGGAGGTGATTCAGCTCCCCAGTGTCCCAAGACAGTTCAAACCCCCCAGTTTGCAGCTGGGTTTGACTTTGGCACTGTGGTTTACGGGGATGCCACAACCCCCCCATGTGAGGGGGTTTGCCTGCTCCTACTTTTAGGAGCCCTCTATTTTCATGCAGTTCATCCAGGATCCACAAAGCCTTCAAAGCAGAGCCTTGCGTGTAATCTGGGCTACTGGGAGTTGGAACTGGATGGCCTTTAACGTCCCTTCCAACCCAAACCATTCCATGATTCCATGATTCTGTGATCCGTGGCTGCCACTGCCCTGAGGACACCTCAGAGCCCTCCTCTCCTTCCCTCTCCACTCCCAACCAAAAAGAACAAAGGTGACGCTGTCACCCCAGGCCACAGTGCAGAGACACAGGGGGAGGCTGAACAAATCATGCCTCAGTAACTGAGGCAGGAAACAGGCAGAAAAGACCATGGAAAAGACACTGGATTTGTGCTGCCCTCGGATTCCCCTCTCAGGATCACAGAGCACACTCCTGACAATGAAGACACTTCCAGGGTTTTTGCCGCCACCGCTGAAAACCTCCAATAAGCACAAGGGTCAGATCACAAGTGAGCTGCCCACAGGGCCTCTGGAAAGGGAAGAGAGTGAAAATATCCCTGAGAATGTTTTAATTCTCACCAGGGGCCTGGCCAGGCTTCCTGGAATACGGAGCGCAGGGCTTAGAGGCACACTCCTTATCTCCCATCTGCCCCCAGAGCAGGACGGAGCAGGTGAGGGACAGCATGAGGTGGATGGAGATTAATGTGGAATAAAAAAGGCAATTTATCTCCATGATCCCAGCTCTGTAAAAAAGGAACATAAAGCACTGGCTGTTTCACCACATCCTTTAATATTACACATGTCCTTTAATATTGTGCATAACAGTGTTTCCTCACCACTGGCAGAATGGGCTCATGAGATCGTTGGGTGTTTCAGAAGCCAATCGATCACCCCACACGGCTGGAATGTGCTGTGCCTGACGATCAGGAATAATTCAGCTGGGTGTATCACGAGACCTGCCACAAATGCACCTTCCACGGGGCAGAACACGGATGAAATCACAGCAATAGCTAAACCAGGGACAACAACACTGCTAACACGACTGAGACAAGCCCAGCAGCGTTCATCCAACACGGGTTTTTTTCAGAAGTCAAACCCTGGCAGCAACAACAACCCTCTCAGCTCTGTGCCCCCTCGGCCAGGGGCTCTGCAGCCCCTCCTCAGCTGAGTCCTGGGATGCTGCTCTGAGACGAGCAGATATCACCCCCCTGGCTTGACACACAAATAAAGAGAGGGCAAACAACTCCCCCGGGAGTTCAATCCCCACACCCAAGGGTTTAACACGGGCTGACGTCACAGCTCCTACCAAAAAGCCAAGGAAACAGAGGCAGGAGTCGAAGCTCAGCCCGACATCAGGCTCTGGCTCTTGGTCTCCAGAATAATCCCACCTGAGAGATGTGTCCCGACCCAAGACCCAGCACCAACCCCTCCAGAAAGATTCATCCCACCCTGCTGCCCCCCTGGGCTCAGCGCTGGATGCCTGAGACACGGCAAGTGCTGCATTGCCACATCAATGAAATATTTACAGGCACTTTCTGGTCACTGGGTTGTTTTTTTCCTGGTGACTCATTCCTGCAGGCACATCCCTCCCAAGGCTCCTTCTGCTCCAGTGCCTCTTGCCCGCGGCCTTTGCCAAGGAGAGAAGGTTCAAGGTGCTGTGACCTGCACAACCCACCCCATGAAGAGTCTCCACCTCGGGCAACTCTGCTTGTTTCCTCTTCACAATAATATTTATTTATTATTTATTTATTTTATACAGATGTATTTTATATATATTTATTATATTGTTTATATTGCATCATAATGTTAGTTATTATTTTATTTGTTTATAATTGCTTGTCATTATTGATTATATGTATTATTTATTATTAGTTAATATATATTTCTCATTGCCAGCTGTCAGGACTCAGCAGCAGAACCAGCCCTTGCTGCTCCCCCAGTGTATTTCATTGAGATGTTGCAAAGTTCCTCAATAATTCTTCCGTATGTTTAATATTTGTGTATTTCCCTAATCCAGGACTTTCCTCCAGGAATTCTGGCAGAGCTGGTGCTCATTTAACACTCAGGCTCTGTTGTGTGATATGGCCCAAACAGAATCACATAAGGACCATTGACAAAAGACTTTCTGGGCCTGTATAAAAGGGGGCTTTAGGACTCTCAGGATCTTAAACCCTCATCCCAGCGTCTCAGATCAAGGGCCATTCAAATAAATTGGAGATGCCCCTTCCAATTCCGGAAATGGAAATTATTGAATCGTCTCTGCAGCAACAAAGAGCCTTTTATTTCATCTCATCAAATAAGGGTTTTATCTCTTATCAAATCAAGAGGCCTTTCCTGTAATGTGTGCAAGGTCAGGCTGGAGCAAGCTGGTCCTCTGGAAGGGGGTGGCACTGGATGGGCTTTCAGGTCTCTTCCAATCCAAAGCATTCCAGGATTCCGTAAGTGTTGGGGTGATGGAATCTCCCTGAACTCCAGCCCCACACAGGGCCCAGCAGGGCAGGGCTGTGACCCCAGTAAAGCTCCACCTGCTGTAATTCATGAATATCCACGATATGGGAAACAAGGGACGCAAACAGAGGTCTCCTCGGGAAGAACTCAGGGCTCGGGGTGTCGCCTCAGCTCAAATAATAAATCCAGCATTTTCCTTGGAATGGGTGTTCTGCCACTCAGAGAAACAGGAATAGGGGGAGAGACACGGAGCTGGGAAGGGGCTGGAGCAGCAGGAGGGGCTGAGGGAGCTGGGGGGGCTCAGCCTGGAGAAAAGGAGGCT
>JAWMRA010000360.1:0-12809 GCA_035584735.1 Pseudotriccus pelzelni | reverse complement strand
TGTTTCCTACAGCAACACTTCTGCCAGAAATTCTAGCAGTTATCATTCTAGGTGTTAGAAGACAGCTGAAGGAAATTCTTTTCATATTTTTCATTGACAAACATTAGTGAACTGCAAATGAAGTAGTGTACAGTAATGATAGCTGGCTGTTCTATGTGCTGTTACAAGGAGTGCTCTGTGAAGGTGCAAGTGGTTGTGGGATGGAAACTCTCTTTTTGCCCAGTGCATCTTCTTCAGCCTTCATACTACAAAAGTTGTTTCCATAAACGGTGAGTTTCTGTTTCTTGACAAGGATTGATGGGCTGTTAACATCTTGGTGTGCTGCATTATTTATACAGAAGACTCGAGTTCGTTTTTTCAGGTTGTCCTTTCCCATCAAATAAAGCATTGCAATCCTCAGTTAAGAATCACGCAATGTTTCATGGGGTTTTGTAGGACAAATAATATGTTATATAAAAGTTTAAAGTTCAGCAAAGAGTGAGTTTGCAGTTTTTACCCAGCTCCTCACCATAGCTTGCTTGTGGAAAGAAACAATTCAGTATTTTATTGAAAACAATGTGGCTTAAGAGTGGTTGTATGAATTGTACACCATGGAGTGTAATGGACTTACAGAACAGTTCTTCTCCAAGTGCTTTGATAAAAGAAATCCAGGTTCATTGACTGAGTTATTCACTAAAGACAAAAACATCATAGTCTTATAAAAAAGGTCTAGTTGTTATTAGAGAGCAAATATATCACCATTTTATTTGAGTTTTGCTGTATATTTTTTCCTGAGTTTGGAGAATTTAGGGGGGAAGGTGTGGGTGTCTTAATTAAAATTCTAATTTTTGAGTATATGTGTATCTCCACTTTAATTTTATTCTTTTTGTCACACTCTTTTTATTCTTAACCAGCTGTTGTTTCCAAAGAGAGGATGAACAGTTCACTCAAGGACTTATTTGACTTAAGAAGTTCTGAATAAATTAACAGTGTGAAGAAAAATAATAATTAAAAAAAATCCCCCAAATTTAGTATAATCTGATCCTGTGTGAGTGTTTTGTCTGCCCCTCAATACAGTAAGGTCTGTGTTAATGCAGATTGCATTTCTACCTTCACTCTTCCATAAATTATGTCATCCAAAAGGAGGAAAAGTGTGTGTATATACATACACAATTTAATTTATAAAATAAACTTTATATATAACATTGATTCAAAGCAAATATTCTCTAAAAGAGGTAAATTCAAAGTGGTTATGAGTTCTGCCAGTCTAAGGGGAAAAGGTGAGGGTGTGTGCACTCATTTTTGGCTGACTCTGCTCTACAAATCCCTGCACTGAATCTCAGTAGCTTTAATGCAATGAGGTTTTGCTGTCTGAGAGTTTCCCAGGGATGACATGAAGGCAGCAATAGCTGTAGCACATGGTTTATGCACAGTCTTGAGACACACTTTTACACTGGAGTAGCCATCTAATGAAAAGTGCAGGCTTAGTCAGACATAGGAAAGAAAAAGTATGAATTATTGGTTTTATTTGACACTTGCAACTTACTCCTTTCAGAGTGTCTTAATTATGTACAATAATAATTTGTATTTTTTTAATTTTTAATAATTGAGTTTCTGTTAGAGTGTTTGTTTAATTTACAGAAATTTGTCAAATTACACAGTCTGTTACACAAACAGCATATTGGCTATCATTGTGGAAAGTCATCAGCACAGAGGACAGTTCTGTAAGAGTTACTGTAAAGGATATAGTTCTTTGTGTTTATTTTATTCTTCCATTCATAATGGTTCTCAGGTTAAATTGTAAAACTATTGTTGTGTTAAAAGCTGTGTTGCATTTTAATGGTAACAAATCCCTTCATCAGTTGTGTTAAAGTGCACCCATATAAGCTTTTCTTACTAAGAACAGCCTTCAAAATCAAAATCTGTTCATCAAACTCAGGGGAATGTGAAACAAATTAGTTTCAATATTTCAACATGAACATCCTCTCAAGAGGCAAAAATGTAAAACAAGGGGAATATTGTTGATTGAAAGGTGATATTTATTTTATTCAGCACAATTTCACAGACATTGTTATAAATATGGGAAATAACATTTTCTGGGATTTTTTACTAATCTAAGTATCAAAATTTGCACAGCCTAGTACCTTGTCTTAAGTAGAATTGTGCAGCTCCTCATTTTTCTGACTGCCTCATACTTGATTTCATACCATGGTGTATTTTAATCATTCCCTCTTTAGTCCTCCTTAGCATAGTGAGACAGGCCAGGCAAATTTTTTTTTTTGTTGGAGCCTTTTGTCCCTTGTGCTTTCTTCCTTTTTCTAATCATATTTTGTTTAGATACATGCTGTAGTAATTTTGTTTCTGTGACATGATACAATGATATTGTAAAAATTACACTTATGACTGACAGGCCAAGGTGAAGTGTCTAAAGAGCAATTAGTGCAATTATTTCCTGAACATGGAACTAAATGACTGTTGACAGAGGACAGCATCTGCTTTAATACTATAAGTCAGGTCACTTCAGACTGAAAAAGTCAGCATGGATTTTCAGAAAAATGGAAACTACACAGCTAAGTGTGCATACTTTGGTCATTGCAGGAGATTTTAGTTTCTGGAAATATAGTGGAAACCTGGGTATGCAATCTGCTTTTCAATCAATATAAAATTTACCAATGGAAAAATTTGTCTTTTTACCTTCCTTTTTTTTTTTCTTTCTCAATAGCATAATTGAAATCAGAAGGACATTGAATAGGGAAATATGTGGCAAATCTCATTTTAATCAGAATATCCACACTGATACATAATAAGTGTTCCTGCTCCAGATGCTGTTTAGTTTATTAATTTAATTAGAGATATGGGAATACAGTTGCCAGAGCATTTGTTTGATATTATCTGTTCTTTAACAACCAAATGCCTGAGCCCCATAAAGGAATATACAAACTTCCTTTGATACCCCAATGATGCAACAAAAGCAGCAAATGAAAAGTTTTGACTTATTTAGATTTAGTTAGGAAGACAAATAATGTTTGGTCCTTAGACAGGTGATGTTTTATGTCATTTACTGTTTTCAAATAACTTTGCTTCTCCATCAGCTGGACAGTCTTCAAGACAAAACTGTTAATTCCAAGTACGTAGGCACATGACAGTTCTCTGTCTCACAAGGGTAGATTAAAGCAGATAAATTAAAATTAAATAAAACTAAAAATAACCCAGTACAACCCAAGTTTTTTGGAACTGATGCACAGAATTTGTAAAGGCAGTTTCATATGTGAGTTGTATTTCTCAAGTGATTGTTAAAACTGAAATTCTCACACCAAGCACTAATCTGAATTTTATATACCAGAAAGGTGTTGAAATGTTGAGTTCCCTTGCCACCACTATAGTCCAAAACACGTTCTACAGACATAAACAAGTGAATTTTTCCAGCTCTTTTCAGTTACATGGCTAAAGGACTGGCAACTTTTCAATTTAAAAAGCATGCAAAATACTGTACTTACTTTTTAATAATTACCAGATCTTTCTTTCAGATGCATTTACTGCACAAATTATTAGTATTTCTAAAACCAATGTTGAGTAACTGAGAGCAAAAATTTGTCTTCTAAGATGAAGCTTGAATTAAATAAAAATGCATCTAAATACCTGTTTGATTATCTAAGAAAAAGTATTAAATTAAAACTGACCAAAGCCTAGGGCATTCTTTAGGATTAATTCAATTTATCCCATTAGTGTGCGTATTCAGTCCTGCATTTCTTTGTATTTGTAGAACTTTAAAGCAGCCCTGTGATGCATCTTTAAGGGTTTGCATCTTTCTGCTGTTGATTACTTCAGTGTTAATTGACGACTGATGTGAAGCATAGCTTTGTTTCTATTCATTTTTTCCAGTTCGGCAGTCAAAATGGATTATGGAATAACTCGTCAGACTTCCTTGGGACATGGAAGGCATTGCTGAGGGGCACTGAGGGACTGTGGCTGCTCAGGTTCTTTTGCCACCATCCCTGCAAAGCAGTTGGTGGGTCTCCTGGCCTGAATTCAGTGGCAGATACAAATAAAAGCTGTGCCACTGAGTGATTTCAGAGCGTGCAAATGTGGAGCACATGGTGATGCAACCACAGCCACAGTTGTTTGCTCACAAACCAGCTGGTAAGGCAACAGCCCGAACTGAAATCACCTGTCTGTTTTACAGTGAAGTAAAATTTTGGGTAAATTCCTTTCCAAGGCTTTGTAAATGCCTTTAAGCAGGAGAAAGCAGAAGATTACCTTCTGTTATTGTATTTGTAAATTAACAGCTGTCATTGAGTCTAAGGGAATCAATTTTATGAAACTGCAGACTAGGGAAAGATGATTACACAAAGGTATGCTGTTAAATAAATATAAAATTGGGCTAGCCAAAAGTTGTTCAAGGGACATAGAGTTTCTCATTCCTTTCTCTTCTTGGCTACCAGCAATCTGCCGTATTTGGAGCTTGTGCATAATTTTTTGTGACTTTTATAACAAGAACATTGTTTTTTCTTCCCCTTTATCCCACAGCGGATGTGTGTGACTCCAATCCCTGCCAGAATGGTGGCATCTGTCTGTCAGGGCTGAATGATGATTTCTACTCCTGTGAGTGTCCTGAGGGCTTCACAGACCCCAACTGCTCTAGCCTTGTGGAGGTTGGTAAGTGAAAACTCTGAAGTCTGAAATACTTGTTTTAAATACCCCATTCAGCTGTGACTGCCCAACCAGTGATCACATCCATGGCATTTTCTATGGCATTGGGTTCATTACATTGTTCACTGTTGGTTTTCTAACCTTATATCTGTATCATAGATATGTATATAATAATCAACAAGCAGTTAAAACAGCATCTGAGGCCTGTATCTGTAGAAATCAGGAAAGTTCAGTGCTCTACCTCACTAAAAGACCATAGTGGTGCCCTAAAATGTCCAACATTTCTCAAAGATCAATATAAATAGATATTTCTATGTATCCTCTTGCAGCCAATGGCCATTTAAAATGTCATTTCTGACAGTTTTATGCCAATGTCCAGAGTAAAGATTAATTACTTAAACATGAAGTGACAGAAACAGCACAGGAGAAAACAGAATAACACATAGTAGTCACTTGTTTGAATTTCAGAACAATTTTCCATCTGGAGGCTGTAATTAATCATTAGATGAGTCCATAGAGTGCAAGGCAAATGTACAGAAATTTTGTGGTGTGCATTTGACTCAGAGTAAATCTGAGTGGCAGCTACAAAACACCTGGCAGGTCAAATGTTTTCTTAAGAAAACTTAAATCAAAATTAAGGGAAAAGATGGTAGACAGCTAATTACGAGTTGACTGAGCTCTTATATTACCCCAAAGATGTATATAGAGCAAAATGTCACAGCTGGGCTCAGCACCTCTCTAACATTGCAACCACCCTAAATCTGTGTGGTTCTCATTTTTTAATAATTAAATAAAATCTACACAGGCACAACCTGAATATGATGCTCTGAGGATTAAGTATATCTGTATCATGAGAGATAGCAAGCAGAACTTAGTCCAGGAACCCAGGGTTGTTCTGTTTATGGGGATTGTTTTGGGTTTTCTTTTCTAAAAGTGATGCTACCACTGTTCTGAAAGTGAACTCTAAGCTTCCACAATGCAATTTTAAGGGAATTTGGATTTAGTTTGATTCATCTGAAGATAAGCTTTCTGCAAAAAAATGGAATTAATTCCTGTGATTGGCCAACTTTGGTCAGACAGCAACTGCACTTCTTTCTGTCTCTAAAATGTCATCGTAGCTGGTTACTACCTAACATTTGGGTTGCACCAGAAAGTGCTTGTCCCCATGGTGCAGCCACACAAGAAACCAGAAGACACTGCAACAAAATCCCATTTTCCATCCCTTTCCCTATCATTTTTATGAGTGCCTGAAGTGCCTGCATTTATCCTACAGGTGTAGGTCATGCTGACTTAAAATGGCCTTGACATGGCTTTATTTCAGGAAACTTTGGGGTTTATTGTGTGCTTGATTGGCAGGAAATTGCATTGCACGTAACTGAGAGGATGCCATGAACTCAGATAAAAGGGTACTATGAGAGTTGCCACTGTAATTAACAAAGGGGTATTAACAGGGCTTTAAAAAATACACATATACTTAACTAAAATCTTAAGCACTTCAGCAAAAACTCAGCTTGGTAAACAAAGTAAAGCATAAGTAATCACATTGGCAATATGTGGTAATCACAGCACTAACACAGGCAGGATGTTGTATTCCTAGTTTGAAATCCATAGTGAATATCTACTGGAAAACATTGGTTAAGTAAAGAACTTACTAATATTCCTATATTAACTAAAATCCGGAGTGTTGATGTAGCTTGTATTTGTCTTGTATGATTATGCTACATGTATGGATTCACAGCCTAGCCTGGTTAAAACCTTTAAAAATAAGTTTTAAAATAATCTCTTACTTTTTAGTAAAAAGGTATTCAGTATTAGGTTGCCATAGGGAGTCATATAAGTCATTGGAAAAAAATGATGTTTTAAGATAATATTTTGATTTTTTTTTCCTATGAAAATGATGATGATAAATGTAAGCTATTAGTAAATTACACTCCATTAACTGAAACACAGGAGTGTTTCAAGTAAAATAATCTTTTGAAAGATGGGTCTGTGAAGAGTCCAGGAGTGCCAGACCCTGAGTGATCACTTTTAACTAGGAGTATTTATTGGATGTAAGATTTAAGAAGGAATGCTCTCAAAGGTTGCCTCTCTTTGGCTTTTTAATGAGTTATTGCCCAAAAGCTAATCTCTTAATCCTTCCGATTTCAAAAGGGTGTCTTGACAATTTCCTGTGCGGTTGAAAACACTAAGTTGGTTAAAGTTAGGCATTTAGGCTGTCAGCAGGTATCATGTAAGAAGAAAAGAGGAAGAGCCTGTGTCCCTCCATCTCTCCTTGAAAGGGATGTACAGCAAATTTTAAAAGCGATTGAGCGTTTACCCCTCTCATTAGACACTCTACTATTGGACTTTATTCAGCCCTGATTACAGGATATAATGCTGATCTCTGGACTCCAGATGGAAAGTCACGAATTTTCAAGGGACATACCCTAAAATAGGAGGATTGCACAGTAAAAGACAACAGAGATTACTTAGTGCATTACTCATGCACTAATGTGGGTAAATAAAAGGAATCCCATTCAGATAGGAAGTTATGAACTCATGTAAAGGAAAAAAGATAGATGCATGTAAGTACCTATATGTAAGAGGATTCAATATTTAGGCAGAAGTATTCCCTAAATAGATCAACAAAGATTAAAAACAGTTTGGGACCTGCATGGATAGTTCAAAGTCTGAAAAAGTAGCTCTGGCTTACTATCTTAATAGAGCTAAGATTTAAAGTAATCTAGCCTGATCATAATACCTTATTTCAGTCTAAGAATATTAATTATTGATGGATTTTTATACATTTATCAATGGAAAATCATGACTTTTCTGCCATACTCCATTATTTTCTGATCCTGTAATTTAAGTGTATCTAAAACAACCAAAATTTTTATAAAATGTTTGTCATAGTAATTTGTATGTTTTAAATTGCTAATCCTATTCTGATCCTACTCTTTCTCTAATGGCAACTCCACTTTATTTCCTGTGTTTCCTTACATTACATACTGTACCTAGTCATGCTAAAAGAGTTGAGATGAGGTGTCAGATCTATAATATCACTCTATTTGTATAGTCAGGTCATTTCAGTGGTCAGTGCATCCTAACAGATTCTAAATATCTGATAAACTGGCAGAGAATAAGATAGAGGCAGGTGGGAAAATGCACACTGTAGTTGTTTTCAGTGTAGCACATCCTCCAGTGAGGTAGAAAAAGATTTATCTAAACAGATAAAAGGTGATTACGTCAAGCATCCCAAATAGCAGGATGTTTCCCAAAGATAATGAGAATGCTATGGCCTGAGTTAACTCTTTAGCAAACACCTATGTAGATATATGGAAACATTAATTTTAATTAATTTAATTAACAAGATTGAAAAAGATTTTCAATTATTTAACATTGGCATTGAAATGCATTACAGAGAAGTTGACAGACTTTATACCCCTTAAGTAACTTGTAAGTAATTCTCAGGAACCGTAAATTAGAGAAATACCATAAACAACAACTGTTACAGACAATTAGAAATCTTTAACTAATATCATTCAGGAAAACTTTTAATGTGCTTCCTGATGATCATGGGTAGTTGATGAAGGAAAAACAGATTAGTCATGGACAGCACATGGGACAAGCAATGATAATGTGTCTATATACATTGAAATTATACCGGTGGAAGGTTTTTTTGACATAGAAATTATGCCACTTTTGTTTAGTGTGTGCACAGGGGAAAACAGGGTGTTGTGGGTTTGCCTTGGGACAATTTTTACCACACCCCTCAACACAATTGCTATAAGTTTAGAGAACATTTATCCAGACAAGAGGTCTGATTGGGGAGAAATAATATTAGGATTTGTTACTAGCAAGCTAAAAACTAAAGGACTACATCTACAACCTTCTAATTAGGCAAAAGCACTACGTATTTACAAAAATACCCCTCCTCCCTTTGTATCAGTTTGGGAGGAGAAGTAGGTTTTCCAAACAATTCTGCAGCATTTGAAAGTTCCTCTCTGTTCTGACTCGTTGCAGCTGGAACTGTTTCTCTCTCTGTCTCTTCCTCTCTTCTCTGCCGACCTCAGGGCTGGGCCTACCTCCCTCCTGGGATAAGGCTGGGGTTACCCAGGTCCTGTAAGGTCTCGCATGGACTACAAGGGGGACACTTGCTTTTCCATGGATCTGCACCACAGGGTCACAGGGGATAATGGCTTTGAGTCCACTCCTGTTTCCTGTGGGGTCCCTTCTCATGGGAATAGTCCTTGATAGACCTTTCCTCTGTGGGTCCATCCCTTGGGCAACAGTTCTTCCATTCTCTGCTGCCCTCAGGGTCACAAACTCAGCTGCACCAGCATCGATCCCTCTCTGAGATCGCAAGATCTTACCTGGGCCATCTCGGTTCAGCGTAAGTCCACCTTTCTGTGGGCCACAGTCCAGCAAAACTCTGTTTCATCTTAGGCCTCCCATGCAGTCACATCTTCATGCACTCCTCTGCTTCAGTGTGGCCTCCATCATGAGCTACAGAGGGTCATCTCTGCTTCCCAAACAATCTCTGACAGGTAGCAGGGATTTTTAGATTTCAATCTTTTCCCTGCTGAAGGGAGAGGGGGGGGGTGGTGGGGGGGAAGAAGAAGAAGTTCTCGCCCCTTTGCGGCTTCTCTCTCTCTCCAGCTGCCAGCTTTAACCTTGAAAGCTCTGTTATCTCTCTGGCTGGAATTCCTTTGCAGCAGCCTCGTCCAAGTTCTTCTTTAAAGTTGCTTTTTTTCTCCACTCTGTTTCACGTCTGGTCAGGGGGGGGCTTCAGTGCCGCTCCTGCCCCCTGCCCAGGGCCGGGAGAGGAGCGAGGCCTGGCCCCCCACTTGGGGCCTGACACCACCTCCTACTTGGCTACTAATTTCATCTGCACCACAAGCCCTCCCTTCTGCTTTCTTAAATGTGTAATTGGCAAAGGTGTCACCAAACGTTTGATTGGTTTTGCTCCAGAAATTCACTTTGAAAAACCTATTTCCAGCCTGGAGGTGGCTGGTCGGCCAAACTCATGACACAGGGACAGAAATTTATCATTGATAATGAAAAAAGAGCAGCTAACTTCAGTGTACTGTGAGGTCACCAGAGTTCAGACCATGAGTTACAATGTTGTTCACTTTTGAAAAATGAGCATCTTAAAACCACTCTGTTTTGATCTCTCAAATCTGAAATTCAATAACTGTCTGAGAGAATAAACTGGCAAACATGTTTGGTTTGTGTAAGTGGAGAAATAATTGCTGTAAAACAACAAGGAGAGTAGAAGAGGTATGAGCATGTTAGAAAAAAGGTGGGAACACTCTCCCAAGCTGCATTCAAATACTCTGTTGGTGTCCTTTTGGAAAGTGTCTTTTACGTCAGCTCTCAGTACTCACTGAGAGTAACTTGTTATTGAAAAGCATGATAAAATGTCTGTGTGCATTTTAGAAGGGTAGAAAGGCAAGTTAATGATCTTATATAGTGCAGGGAACCTAGGTCTAAGTGCAGCTGAGTGCAGGGAGGAGAGCTGAAAGGTGAAACAGAGATGCCAGCTGACATCTTTATTTTGCCAAGTGATTAAGAAGTGGTTGTGGGGTTCCTTGTTTATCACATTTCAGTGTTTCCCATACCAGTTTAGTCTTTACAGATTCCAAAAGAAACTGTTTCTTTGACAGCTGGTGTCTCTGAGCCAGATGCAGGAGTCCAAGGGGTTCCTCCCTTTTCATGCTGCTAAATAAAATTCAGTGAGATGGATTAGACCCAGAGTGCTTTGATCTGTTTGCTTTGTGTCTTTGTTTACACAAGCTAACTCTCTATTTTTGCTGTCCTGAGCCCTACAGTGGCAGAACAGGGCTTCTGAAAAAAATTAATACAGATAAATTCCTGTCATTTATTTCCAGTCAGTATTGCAGATTCTTTTCAATGCCATGAGCAGAAATGACTGAACAATTTCAAAGATGTTTTTATAGTCTTAAAATATGTGATTTTTTTCTTAAAAGAGCAGGGTTGCTTGCACCACATATTGAACATATGTACTAACGGGTTTTCTAAGGTGGAATTAGTGAAATTAATCCACTCTAACAAAAGACTTCTAATAACTTGTCTGTCATGTGAAGCTAGTATGCGATTGATACGAAAGTAGCTGCTTTGGCTCTAAATTAGGTAGCCTGAAATAATGCCAATTAAAGCACTAGCTCACAAAATCAGAGTAGTTAGACTACAGACCTCCTACCATGGGAGGTCTGTAGTTTAACCCCCCCCTTCCATGGATGACTCAGGGGTGGAGGTTTCTTGGTGCCATGTGTGGTTTTGTTCTGAATACTGCCAAGGATGGAGACTTTGGATCTCATCATGGCAGTCTGTGCCCACGTTTGATCACCTGCACAGTGAAAAAAACACAAGAAAACAAGCAGACAGATCCAAAACACCCAAATAAGTTTAAGAGAAGCTTTGTGAACTTTAGTTTCTTCTCATTTTCTCTTGTGCAGTCACTATTGTACCACTGAGAAGTCCTGGGCTCTGTCGTCTTTATTTCTGTAAGACCTTTTTTCTCAGGCTTGACAGTCTGATTTTAGGGGAATAACCATATCCCTTAGCCTGTTGGCAATGTTCTTCCTAGTACAATACAGTCCTAGGTGCAGATTGATCAAGGATATTGGAAAATATAGTGTGTACTCCACAGATGTCAGCATCTGTTAATGTGTAATGTCACACAAATAGACTATATTTATTTCAATAGTGACAGAATCTGCGTAAATGACTAATTCACCACCTTTCCTACTGCAGACAGGGAGATTTTATTATAAGACTGTGAGTTCTTCTTCAGTGAAGTGTTATGCTCTACTATTGATTTATTATTTGGAAAAATTGAAAAGGAGATGATTTTCTGTTTGCTTATATTTTCATTCTCAAAAATTATTCAGTGGTTCAGTTCATTAAAAAAAGTGTACAACATCAGATTGGTGAGGTGGGCCTGTGTTTATTTGAACTGAGGAGGAATAATCAGGTTTCATGGGCAAAGGTTGGTCTCTTCTGGGAAAAGAGTGAGAGGGAGTGATAGAGCAGGGGTTGAAAAGAAATTTTTTCCTGCTAGGCTCTCTCTGAGGTGTTTGTTTCAATTCTGTGCTGATTCTGTCTTTCTTTGTGGGCAAAGAAGGAAAGTGTAAGTGCTTCTAGTTCTGAGCAATAAAAGTAAAGTGAAGCTCTATCAGTATAGCACCCAATTAAAATGAAGCTAATTTAGTGTGGATCTGATTTCTGTTTTTTTGTTCCTGGTGGGAAATATCCCCAAGGTATTTCCTAAACTTTGGAAAACCACATCTGTATTACTTGTTTTACTATTAGAATTTGCAGCATGAGTAGGGTCTGGTAATATTCCTCCTAGTAAGTCTGTAGCAGCTGACCATTCAGTATGTTGAGGGTATTTCTCAGTATTCTGTTCTGAAGCCTATAGCCTATAGTTTCACATTTCCTTTATAAAAGCGTTTTATGTGGAATTAGCTATGAACCACATATTTTAAACGGAAATTATTACATAATCAAGACGTTCTCAAAGGTTATGGAATGCTGTTAAAAGCAATCAATACAAAATAATAAAAATAATTTGATGAATTAAGCCCTAATTTTTAGTTTCTGAGTAGCCTGAAGAGTGCATAATGCACAGAAATTTAAAATGAGTAATCTGAATGTGTGCAAGCAGAATGGCTTAATAAATGACATTGAATGCACTGCAGAAAATGTTGTAAGTCATAATTTTGCAATGTTTCTGCCAAAACAATTGTCTTTGGTGTTGACTGCCAGTAAATCTGTTGGGAAAATAAGGCCTCAAGTCACAACTAGTGAGACTGGTTCAATAATGGGTGTTCATAGAATCACAGAACCTCAGGTTGGAAGAGACCTCAAGGATCATTTGGTCCAAACTTTTTTGGCAAAAGCTCTGTCTAGATAAGATGACCCAGAACCCTCTCCAGCTGAATCTTAAAAGTGTCCAATATTGGGGAATCCAGCACTTCCTCAGGAGATTATTCCAATGGTTGATTGTTCTCTTGGCAAAAATTTTCCTCCTCTGTCCAACCACAGGCTGCCTGGGAGTACTCTGTACCCATGACCTCTCATCTTTTCCATGTGATTCTTTGTACAAAGGGAGTCTCCACCTTCTTTAGAGTCACACTTTGAATAGTGGAGCATGCTGGTGAGGTCTCCCCTCAGCC
>JAWMRA010000359.1:0-12812 GCA_035584735.1 Pseudotriccus pelzelni | reverse complement strand
CCCCCCCCCCCCCCCCCCCCCCCCCGAGACCCCCGTGGGTGCCCCCGGCGCAGTGCTGCACCGGGACGGCACTGCGCATGCGCGAGGCACTAAGACCCCGCGGAGCCCCTCGGAGGGGCCCCATGAATGGAGGCCCGTGGGAGCCGCGGGGGGGACACGTGTCCACGAGTAGCCAATCACGGCGCGGGTGACGTAGCGCGTGGCTCCCTTTTCTGCCCCGGGATGATTTTTTTTCACCTTTTTTGCCCCCAAAACGGGGCCTTTCGGAGCGGGAGGGGCGCGGATGAAGCGGGGCCGGGCGCGGGGTTCGCGGCCTGGCGCGGGGGCCCCTCAGGTGAGTGATTTTTCGGGGAGTTTTGAAGGGGGGGGGGCGGCCTCGCCCTGCCCCCTCCTCCGGCGGTGAGGGGAGGGGGAAGTCACGTGGGGGCGGTGAGCCGTCAATCAAGCGATATCCGCCCCTCGGGGCTAACCTTAACCAATAGGAGGCGCAAGTGGCCTTGAGTGACAGCTGGGGGGGCGGCTCCGGCTTTGTGCGCGCTGTGGGGGCGGCGGTTTGGGGCGAAAAGCGCCATGTTTGGGTGTTCGCGCGGGGGCGGCAGCGGCGGGCGCGGCCCCAAGTGCTGTGTCACGGCGTTCCGGGGGGGTGGGGCAGGGACGGTTCGCACGGGACCCGGAGGGCTCCACGAACACCGCGGAGTTGGGGGGGGGGGTGGGAAACCTGGGAAGAATTGGAGGATGCGACCCCTTTACGCTCCACGAAGGGGTTTGGGGTGTTACCATACGGGGGAGCGGACGCTGAGCCCCCTCCCGCGGGCGCGGGGCCCTCAGGGTTGCAGGGTGAGAGGTGTGGGAAGGGTCGGAGGGGAGAGGTTTATCGCGGCTTAACCCTGGCCGGCGGCCACGGCAGCGGCGCGTCCGTGGGGGTTGTGGTGTCCCGCGTGTGGCCGAGGAGGCGGTGGCGATCCCCGGGACCCCGTGGAGAGCGGGGGGCACGGGGTCTGCGCCGTGCGTGGCGTGTTGGGAGGGGGCGGGGGAGGGGTAGCGGTGCGCGGGTCAAGTGGGTGTTAAGGAGTTCACCTGCGCTTCGAGGGGGGGTGAGGGAACAATGGGTGCTCAGTGGAGCGGGGGAGAGAGGGGGACGCGGAGGGGCCGCCCGGCAGGGCCGCGCTCATTGTCCACCCGCCCGCCGCCATTCAAGATGGCGGCGCCTCCTTCCCCCTCCTCCCCTTAGCGCCAACTGCCGCCTTTGTCCCCGCCCACCGCGCTGCCGCTCGGCCAACCAGCGCGCGGTGGGTCGCGGCGCGGACCAATGGGCGCCGAGGGTGCCACCCGCTCTCATTGAAGGCGCCGGGCGGAAAAGCCGCGCGGGGGGGCTGGAGCCGCGGGCGGGGAGGGAGGGGTGATTGATGAGCCAGTCGACCAATGAGAGCGCGGCTCTGGGATTGCCACCGCCCAATGAGGCCGCGGCTGGGCGGGGAGGGGTGGGTTCATTACGTCAGCGGCGTCAGCGGCCAATGGGGAGGCCGGTCGCGTCTATATAAGGGCGGGCGGGGGCAGGCCGAGCGGCGCCATTTCGCGGTGGACGGGGGAAAGGAGCTGGTCGGGCCGCGGCAGAGAGATAGCGAGAGAGAGCGCGCAGAGGGGCGGCCCCTTCAAAAAAAAAACCCGACCAACCTCTCTCGGCTCCATCCCCCCGGAGGAGCTTCGAGGGGGGGAGACCCTCCCCGGCCTCCGCAGCGACCCCTGCCTGCGGCCACCGGCGACGAGCGGCCGCCTCCTTCCCTCCCCCCCACCTCCCTCAGCGAGCCAAGATGGAGCGCGGCCGCTGATCCCGCCGATCCGCTGTCATCCGCCGGCCTCCCCGCGGCTCAGCGCCTCGTCTGCGGCCCTTGCGGGGGCTCCGGGCTCCGAGCGACTCGCCGAGGGTTGTATCGAGTGCGTCGCGAAGGGTTTGTGCCTCCCGGTGAAGCTCCGAAGAGGGGGCCCCCCCCTTCCCCTCCAATACCCACCCCGTTACATCCCCTCGGCGTCCGCCGCCATTTTCGCCGCGCCCGTGGATGTTGAGGCCGTGGGAGGGTCCCGGCATCGTCGCCTGAGGGAAAATTAATTAAACAGAGGGAAGGGGGGCTCCTGGCTCGCCTCCCGACCCCCTCCCCGTCCTCATCCCGCCGGGGATGCGCTGACGGGGGGGGGCCCATACCGGGCCGCGAGCGGCGGAGCTTTGGCCGGGCAAAGTGGGGGGGTCGTCGGAGGAGACGGCGGGAGGAGGAGGAGGAGGAGGAGGAGGAAGAGGAGCCGAGAGGCCGCAGGCCGCGCACGGAGCCGTCGGGATGTTGCAGAATGTGAATCCCCAGAGCAAGTAGGTGCTTTGAGGGGGGTGTGTGGAATAAAAGGGTTTGGGGGTCGGAAGGGCGTGTTTTGGGGTTTTCGCGGAGGAGGGGCAGGGTGCATTGTGGGGTTGGGGCTTGGTGTTGGCAAGGTTGAGGTGGCACTGTGGGAGCCCCGCGCTGTGACATTGTGATTGTAGGACCTCCATGTCATGACAGTGGCACTGTGGGCCCCCCAAAGCGTGGGACTTCCATGCTGTGACTGTGTCATTGCGGGAGCCCTCCCACACGGTGGGGACCCCAGCACTGTGTCAGTGTGAGCACCCCAAGCTGTGACAGTATCTCTGTGGGACCCCCATGTTGTGAGAGTCCCCCTCAAGCCATGATAGTGTCAGTGTGGGACTCCCCCCACAGTGGAACCCCCATGTTATGACAGTGTCGTGGTGGGACCCCCGGGTTGTGGCACATTCCTGGGGGTCACCCAGAGGTCAGCTCAGGGAAAAAAGGGGGTCCCAGCTTCCCGAAAAGCTGAGCTGGGGGGAGGCTCGAGAGCTTGGCCAGGAGCTGGTTGTGGGAACAGCTGGAATTTTGGAGGAGTCCTGGGAGTCCCTGGAGCCTTGGGATCAGTGTCCTGGGGTTCCCTGGAGCCTTGGGATCGATGTCCTGGGGGTCCCTGGAGCTTTGGTGGGGGTGTTCTGGGGGTCCCTGTTCTGGGATTCCCCCCTCCCCCAAACCTTGGTGTTGGTGTCCTGGGGGTTCTTGTTATGGGAACTCCCCCAGAGCTTGGTGTTGTTCTGGGGGTCTCTGGAGCTTTGGTGGGGGTGTTCTGGGGGTCCCTGTTCCAGGAATCCCCCCAAACCTTGGTGGTGGCATCCCAGGGGTCCCAAGGCCACTGTGGCATTTCCTGGTTTGTTTTCCGTGGTTTTCCTATTTTCTGGATATTTCAGGATCCTCAGACTCCTTGTTGCTATGAAATGCTGATTATTGCTCTAAAATCCTGGTTTTTCCCAGAAATCAGTGCAATTCCTTGGAATTCCTGGGAGCTTGTGGATGGAATCCTGTGGGTTTGTGGCTGAAATCCATGGGAGCTCATGGGTGGAATCCATGGTGTTTCACGGCAGAATCCATGGGGGTTTGGCGTTGAACTTCCTGGGAGTGCAGGGCCAGAATTCCTGGGGGATTGTGGCTGAAATACATGGGAGCTCCTGGGCAGAATCCATGGGAGATCCTGTCCGAAATTCATGGAGTTCATGGCCAAAATTCATGGGAGTTTGCAGCTAAAATTCCTGGGTATTCTTGGCCAAAATCTGTGGGGTTTGAGGCCAAAATTCCCGGGAGTTCGTGGCGAAAACTCGTGGGAGTTCATGGCTGAAATCCAGGGGAGCCTGTGGGCAGTATCCATGGGGGATTCATGGCCAGAATTCCCATGGGAAGTTCCCCTTCATCCCAAAGATCTGGACAGTGGTAACAGCGCTGCTTCGCCCGGATAGCGGATAGCGGCTCAAGGAGTGTCAGCTCCTTCCGGGATTCTCTCCCGGGAATTCTGGGAAGTGGATCCATCCCCCTTTTCCCTTAACCCCTGTGTGTCTCCTACCCTCCCTGCAGGATCCTGGGGGAGGGCAATGCCAGGTGACTGAAGTCCAGGGAAGCTCCTGGGGTGAATCCATGAGGATTCTTGACAAATTCCCATGAGTTCTTGTCTGGAATTCCTGGGGGTTTGTGACTGGAATCCATGGGAGCTCCTGGGCAGAATCCGTGGGGATTCACAGCAAAATCCATGGCAGTTCACAGCTGAAATTCCTGGAATTTCATGGCTGGAATTCCGGGGGGTTCGTGGCCAAATCTATGTGGGTTCAGGGCTGAAATTCCCAGGGGTTCATGAAAAGAATTCGTGGGGGAATATGGGATATGGACAGAATCCACGAGGGCTGAAATTCCCAGGAGTTTGCAGTCACAGTTCCTGGGGTTTCATGACTGAAATCCACGGGAGCTCCTGGGCAGAATCCCTGGGGGTTCATGGCCAGAATTCCCTTGAGAAACTCCCTGTCATCCCCAAAGATCTGGATGGCGGTAACGGGAACGCGGCGCTCCATGGCGCTTCTTCCCAGGAATTCCCATCCCTGAATCCCACCTGTCCTTCCCTCCCTCGCAGGCTTCTGGGGGAGGGCAATGCTGGGCTCATGGCGCTGGCGGCGCCAACGGAGTCGACTCCCGGGAAGCGGATCCGCAAACCTTCGCTGCTCTACGAGGGCTTCGAGAGCCCCACCATGGCCTCTGCTCCGGCCCTTCCCAACGCTCAGGCCAACCCGCCGCCTCCCGAGGTTTCCAATCCCAAAAAACCCGGCCGGATCACCAACCAGCTCCAGTACCTGCACAAGGTGGTGATGAAGGCGCTGTGGAAGCACCAGTTCGCGTGGCCCTTCCGCCAGCCTGTGGACGCCGTCAAGCTGGGCCTGCCGGTAATTCTTGAGGGCGGGAATGCCGGGAATTCCGTGTGGGTGTGCGACCCCCCTCCCCCTTCCTTCCCCCAGTCCTTTATCCCGCTCAGGCAGAGGTAGATCCAGCTTTATCCTGCTCAGCCACAGGTGTCACCCCGTTATCCCATCCTACATCCACCCCCGGGGCTCCCGCTATCCCAGAGGAGGGATCCTGATGTCCCTACAAAGTTATGGATGAGGGATATTCCCAGCGCTTCCCTACCTAATCTCTTGTGCCCTGAATGCGTTTTGCAGATGTCTCCCATCCATGAGTTTGTAGAAGACATCCCGAGGCCCCCAAATTTAAGGCACCTGTGGCGCCCAAGGAGTTAAAGCCCAAGGAGGTAAATTCCAACCGGAGGGGTTGCTCTTCCCAATTGGCTTAAGCTCACCTTAAATTGCCCTCTGAAATTTGGTTTTTAGTTGCCCTTCAATTCACCTTCAGTTTAGCTTCAGTTCAATATAAATTTAGCTTAGATTTTCCCTAAATTTACTTCAGTTTATGTTTAAATTTGGTTTAGGTTCCTGGTGAGTTTAGCTTTTAACTTCTCTTAAGTTTAGCTTAAATTCACCTGAAGTTTAACTTTAATTTTTCTTAAGTTTAGCTTAGATTCACCTTAAGTTTGGTTTCAATCCATGTTAAATTTAGCTTAAATGCATCTTAAGTTTAGCTTGAATTCAGCTTCTGTTTAGCTTAAAGCTGGCTTTAATTTGGATTAAAATCACCTTCAGTTTATCTTAAGTTTAGTTTAAATTCACCTTACGTTTAACTTAAATCCGCCTTCAATGTGGCTTTAATTCTTCTGATGTTTAACCTTAATTTGGTGTAACTTAAGCTTAAATTCACCTTAAATTCAGCATAAATGCACTTTAAATGTAGCTTAGATTCAGTTTGGATTTAGTTGTATCAATTGGAAGTTCAGCTTCAATTTGCCTAAGTTTAGCGTAAGTCCACCTTAAGTTCACTTCGAATTTACCTTAAGTTCAGCTTAAATTCTCCTTAAGTTTAGTTTAAGTCTGGGTTCGATTTAGCTTTGGTTCACCTTGAATTTAGGCTCAGTTTACTTGAAGTTTATCTTGAATGTCTTAAATTTAGTTTACATCCACCTCGAGTTTAGTTTAAACTTTCCTAAAATTTGACTTAAATTCCCCTTAAATTCAGCTCCAATCCCCTCTAAATTCCCTTAAATTCTCACTCCTAGGTGCTCCCACCCTTCTCACCACCCCAACCCCCCTTTTGGAGCCGCTTCCAACGACATTCCCAGTCATTCCCACCACATCCACAGGGAATTCCTCCCCTTCCCCGCCGTTCCACCCTCTGAACCCCCTTTAGCTCCATCTGAGTGACCCCCCCGATCCGTGTTGTCACTGTTTTCCCAGGATTACCACAAGATCATCAAGCAGCCCATGGATATGGGAACCATCAAGCGGCGCCTGGAGAACAACTATTACTGGGGGGCGGCTGAGTGCATGCAGGACTTCAACACCATGTTCACCAACTGCTACATCTACAACAAGGTGGGATCCACCCCCAAAAACGCCCCCTGGCACCCCCCCAAAAGTCATGCCCGGCGTTCCCTGACTCCAGATCCAATGATTCCCGCAGCCCACGGATGACATCGTACTGATGGCGCAGACCCTGGAGAAGATCTTCCTGCAGAAGGTGGCCCAGATGCCTCCGGAGGAGCAGGAGATCGTGGTGCCCGTGGCCAAGAACAGCCATAAAAAGGGGGCGTCCAGGGCGGCAGGTGAGGAAAAGGGGGCCCAAAAAGTTTGGAATGGGTAGGGGTGACAGCTAGGGGTCCCTAAAAATTGGTACAACATGGGAGTGACAGTAGGGGCTCCCCAAAAGCTTCACTAGGTGTTTTGTGTCCGTTGGGGTGACATTGGGGGGTCCTGGGGGTCCCTGGATCTGGCACCAGTATTGCAAAGTGTCCCTTGGGATAACACTGGTATTCCTAGAGGTCTCCAATCCCTGTCTCCAGGTGTTCCCTTTGTCCCTTGGGATGACAGTCACGGGCTCAGGGGCTCTCCAACCCTTGACTCCATAGATTTCCTGTATCCTTTGGGAGGCGCCGGGAGGCCTCACCCAGCCCCTTTTCCCTGGGTGTCCCTTGGGATAACAGCAGCATTCTCATTGGTTTTTGTTTTTTCTCTCTCCACTCGCAGCCCTCCTGGCGGGACTGACGGCAGCTCAGCAGGTCCCAGCCGTGTCCTCGGTGTCCCAGCCCACAGTGTATCCCCCCACAACCCCCGAAATCCCCACCACCATCGTCAACATCCCCCACCCCTCGGTCATCTCTGCCCCCATCCTGAAATCCCTGCATCCCAACGCTCCCGCCGTCCTGGCCCCGCCCGCGCCCACACAGCCCGTGGCCAAGGTGGGAATTCTGGGGGAGGTGGGAGGTGAGGGGATTGAGGGGGCTGGGATGGGGCTTCTGGATGTTGAGATGGGGCTTCTGGGTGTTGGGATGAGGGATCTGGACACTGGGTTGAAGGTTCTGGATGTTGGGATGGGGGTTCTTGATGTTGGGATGGGGGTTCTGGATACTGGGAAGGGGAATCTTGATGTTGGGATGCAGTTTCTGGATGTTGGGATGCAGTTTCTGGATGTTGGGATGAGGGTTCCAGATGTTGTTATAGAGGTTCCCGATTTGGGATGGGGGTCCCACACGTCAAACCGGGGATCCCAGATGCCAGGCCAGGGGGCCCACCTGCCAGCCCACCTCTCCCACCCGCAACCTCTCTGATCCCACATTCCCTGTTCCCAGAAAAAGGGGGTGAAGCGGAAAGCCGACACCACCACGCCCACCACCACGGCCATCATCGCCACCAGCACCGGCGGTGGTGAGTCCTCCCCGTCCCCCTCGGCCTCTGGAGCTCCCTCGGACCCCCCAAAACCCGCCAAGATCCCTGCCCGGCGTGAGAGCGGCCGCCCCATCAAACCCCCACGCAAGGACCTCCCAGATTCCCAGCAGCACCAAACTTCCAAGAAGGGGAAGCTCTCGGAGCAGCTCAAGTACTGCAACGGGATCCTGAAGGAGCTGCTGTCCAAGAAACACGCGGCCTACGCCTGGCCCTTCTACAAGCCCGTGGACGCCTCGGCCCTGGGCCTGCACGACTACCACGAGATCATCAAGCACCCCATGGATCTCAGCACCATCAAGGTGGGTGGGTGAGGGGGTTTGGAATGCCCCAAAAACTCTGAGCACCCTATGGATCTCAGCACCATCAAGGTGGGTGCTCTGGAACCCACCCCCAGGAGCCAGCAATCCCAGAAACCCTCTGAGGAATCCTGGGAATCTCAGGGGGCAGTTGAGGGAAGGGACCTAGCAGGGGTTTTGGAGGATTCTCAAGGGGAATCGCAGAGGGGATTTGGAGGGGTCCCCAAAGGGGTGTTTTGGGGGATTCCCAAAAGGAATCACAGGCAGGTTTTTGGGGCGTCCCCAAGGGGTGGTTTTGGGATTTTTTAGGGAGATTTTCAAGGGGAACCACAGGGAGGTTTTGAGGGGTCCTCAAGGTGGATTTGGGGTGGTTTGGGGGTCAGCCCTGTCCCTTTTGCCCCCCCAGAGAAAGATGGAGAACCGGGACTACCACGACGCGCAGGAATTCGCGGCCGACGTGCGGTTGATGTTCTCCAACTGCTACAAGTACAACCCGCCTGACCACGACGTGGTGGCCATGGCCAGGAAGCTCCAGGTCATTCCCAACCCCCTTAAAATCCGAGATATCCCACTCTCAAACGCATTAATTCCATTAAAATCCATGATATCCCACCCCAAATCCTGGAATTCCAGCATTTGAAATGTTGGGATGGAGGTTCTGGATGTTGGGGTGGGGGGTTTGGATAGTGGGATGGGGTTCAGAATGGGGTTTTCAGATGTTGGGATGGGGGGTCCCAGATGTTGAGATGGGGGTCGCAGATGTTGGGATGGGGATTCCATATTTTGTGATGGGGGTTCCGAGGGTTGGGATGAGGATCCCAAGTGCTGGAATGGGCATTCCAGATGTCAGGAGGGGATTCCAGATGTCCCAGATCTCAGGCCATCCCTCCCTGCCCCAAACTCCCACCTCAATCCCGAATTTCCCACCTGTCCTTCCAGGACGTGTTCGAGTTCAGCTACGCCAAAATGCCAGACGAGCCGCAGGACGCCGGAGCTCCCTCCGTGTCTGCCCCGCTGCCCATTCCCAAGTCCTCCTCCGAGGAATCTTCCAGCGACGAGGACGATGAGGACGAGGATGAGGAAGATGATGAGGATGACGAGACCAGCACAGAAAGCTCCTCGGAGAGCGAGGAGAGCTCAGATTCTGAGGAGGAGCGAGCCAACCGGCTGGCTGAGCTGCAGGAGCAGGTGAGAGGCCGTCCCGGACGACGCTCGGCCGCTGAAATTCCCTCGGGATCAGCTCCCTGACTCCCCCCCCGGTGTCTCCTCCCCCCTACAGCTGCGGGCAGTGCACGAGCAGCTGGCTGCCCTCTCGCAGGGCCCCGTGTCCAAACCCAAGAAAAAGCGGGAGAAGAGGAAGAGGAAGAAGTCGGAGAAGCACAAAGGGAGGGACGAGGAGACGAGGGCGAGGCAGGCACAGCTCCGGAGGGCCCGGAAAGCCGGAGGTGGCGGCGGATCCAAGTGAGGGGATGGCAAGGAGTGGTGGGAAGGAGGCCCGGGGAGGGTTGGCCAAGGGATTCTGGGAGTTGGGATGGGGGTTCAGGGTATCAGGATGGGGATTCTGGGAGGCAGGATGGAGGTTCTGGACACTGGGATGGGGTTCAGGGTGTTGGGGTAGGAATTTTGGGAGCTGGGATGGGGTTTTCAGATGTTGGGATGGGGGTTCAGGATGCTGGAATGGCGTTCTGGAAGCTCATCGGATGGAGGATCTGGACACTGGGAAGGGGTTCAGGATTTTGGGTTCTGGATTTTGGGATGAGGATTTCAGATGTCGGGATGGGGGTTCTGGGTGTGGGGATGAGAGTTCAGGAGGTAGGGATGGGTGTTTTGGATGCTCGATTAGGGTTTTGGGTGTTGGGATGGGGCTCCAAAACCTGTCAGGATGGAGCTCCACCCCGAGCTCCCTGGGGACCACAAAATCCCAGCGAGGCCCATGCCAACAGAGCCGCGGGTGCTTCTTCCCACCAGGAATTCCAAGAAATCTGCCAAACCTGCCCTGCCAGCCCCTCCATCCCTCTATGATTCTGAGGAAGAGGAGGAATCCAAACCCATGACCTATGACGAGAAGCGCCAGCTGAGCCTGGACATCAACAAACTTCCTGGGGAAAAACTGGGAAGGGTGGTGCACATCATCCAATCCCGGGAGCCTTCCCTGCGGGATTCCAATCCTGAGGAGATTGAGATCGACTTCGAGACCCTCAAACCCTCCACGCTGAGGGAGCTGGAGCGTTACGTTCTGTCCTGCCTCCGGAAAAAACCCCGGAAACCCTACAGCGAGAGTGAGTTTGGAGGATCCTGTGGGATTTGTGAGGGGCAGAGGAAGTGTGGATCCCATGGGATTTTTCCTGGGGTTCTTTTTGTAGCCATGAAGAAGCCAGTGGGGAAGACGAAAGAGGAGCTGGCACTGGAGAAGAAGAGGGAACTGGAAAAGCGGCTCCAGGACGTCAGTGGGCAGCTGAACTCGGCCAAGAAACCCCCCAAGAAGGGTCTGGAGTCTTGGGCATGGGCGTCGGGATCTTGGGATGGGGGTCTGGGACATTGGGATGGGGGGTGACATGTTGAGATTTGGGGCTGGGTTGGGGTTTAGGGTGTTGAGATAGGGGTTGGGGTGGGATGTGAGAGCTGAACTCGGCCAAGAAACCCCCCAAGAGGGGTCAGGAATTCTAGGAATGGGCTTTGGGATGTCAGGATGGGGGGCTGGGATCTTGGGATGGGGGTGGGATGTCAGCATGGGGGTTGGGGTGGGATGTCAGGAGCTGAACTCACCCAGGAAGGGTTTGGAATTTTGAGAGTGGGCACTGGGATGGAGGTCTGGGATGTTGGGATGGGGGTTAGGATGGGATTCCAGGTGCTGGGATGGGGTTCTGGGATTGGAATTCCAGGTGCCAGGATGGGATCTGGGACTGGAGTTCCAGGTGCTAGGCTGGGTTTCCCTGGTGCTGATCTTGCCATATCCCGCCGCTCATTCCCCGTTTTTCCCCGCCCCACAGCCAACGAGAAGCCGGAATCTGCCCAACAAGTGGCCGCTTCCCGACTTTCCGCTTCCAGTTCCAGCTCTGATTCCAGCAGCTCCAGCTCCTCCTCCTCCTCCTCTGACACCAGCGACTCGGATTCCGGTTAGTTGGGAATTCCCAGGGATTCCCAGGAATTCCCGGGCTCGGCGGGACCGGACCAGAGGCACCCCCCCCACCCGCCCCAGATTTTGGGGTGACTCCCACCCACCCGCCCTCCTCCAGCACCGATGGACTTTAGGAATACGGGAAAGGAGGGGGGAGGATCCCATGGGATGAGGGTGGGAATTTTGGGATTATCCCATTTTCCCTCCTCTGGCAGAATTTTACTGTTTGTTTTTAGGGCTTTTTGTTGTTTTTTTTTGTTTTGTTTTGTTGGGTTTTAGTTTGGGGGTTTTTTTTGGGTGATTTTTTTTTTGTTTTTTGTTTGTTTGTTTTTCTGAATTGGATTTTTTCCAACAAAAAAGGGGGGGGAAGTTGGGGGTTTTTTTGAAGGGGGAGAGTTTTTAAGGAAAAAAACAGCAAAAAAACCAGCAAAAAATGTTAAAAAAACCCTAAAAAATTTAAAACTTTTTAGAAAAAAAATTTTAAAAAATATAAAAAAAGACCTCTTGGTGGGGGAGGGGCTGGAAAATTCCAGAGCTTGGGAAAAGAGAGGGAGGGGGAAAGGGATGGGGGAAAAGTTTGGAATCCTCCTGATGGTTTTTTTTTTGGAATGGCAGGGGGGAGGAGTCCCTTAACCCCCTCCTTGACCTTTTTAATTGTTAATTTATTTGAGAATTTTGGGGAGGAAAAAGGATGGGGGGGGAGGGGATGGAAAAAGCCCCGGGAATGTCGAGACACCCCCTCCCCCCCGCATGTTCCGGAGGGGGATGGGGAAGGGCCTGTTTTTTACGTTGGAAAAATGTACAATTTTTTTCTACTCCGTTTTCTGTTTGTTTTTTCGGGGTTTCCCCCCCTCCCCCCCCTTTCTCCGCTTTTCCCAGTTTTTTTCCCCCACTTTCTCCTGCCCCCCTCGTAGCCCCTTTAGAGTCGTGCTTTCATCTTGTTTTTCCGACCTTTGGAATTCTTTCAATGTGTAAATAAAGAAAATATTATTCAAGTTGAATTCCCAGGATTTGTGTTGTGATTTGGGGGAGGAGTGGGGAGATTGGGAATTCCAGAGGTGCCTTTCCTTAACGCTGGGGGAAAAGTGGGAGGATCCTCTGCTCCCAGATTCAGATTGGGAAAACTGGGAATGCTCGGTGTCCTTAATTTTGGGAAAAGTGGGACAATCCTGTGCCCCCCATTCATTAATTTAGGGAAAACTGGGAGAATCCTGTGTCTAGGGACGCAAAATAGGAAAAGTGGGAATGATCCATATCCTTAAATTCAGGAAAAGTAGGAGTGTCCTGAGACACCAGACACAAATTGGGAAAGTTCTGTGCCCAATTCCTTAATTTTGGGAAAACTGGGAATACTCGGTGTCACATTCATAAATATCCAACATTCCTGGTGATGAACATCCTGGGTGATCCATTCTGGGCACAGACCTGGTGACCAATGGCAATTGAGAGGCTGAGCCTCGGGCTGGAATGGCAATTGTTCGCTGGGAGGTGCGTTGGGCCAAAAAAGGCCATTTGAGAGGCAAAATTCAATACGGACGAAGATACCTCCCAGCCCAAAGGTGCCTGCACAGAAAGCTCTTGCTCCTTGTGTAGTGCCGAGAGTGGCGCACCATCAGCAGTTGAAAGCTGCTGTTAATTAAAAAAACCTTGAGTACTTGGTTTGTAGAATGAAGTCACATTAATACATTTTAAAATGCAATCTGCAGTACCAGGAGATGAAATGCTC